>VWZS01011061.1:94905-117681 GCA_013397075.1 Rhabdornis inornatus
TATTGTAATACTGTGCAAAAAATTCAATATTCCTTTAATGCTATTTCCTGTGTTTATATGTATAGAACAGCTTGTAACCATTGATGTTGCTTTCTTTGCACCATGGAAATAGATTCATGACCTTTAGTCTTTGTTTCCAAATTAAGTCTGTCTTACTAGAGAAAGAAGACATCTAAAAATATATGTTTAAAATAAAATGGGAATAATAATGAAGTGTATTATATTGTGCTTACACGTGGAATCAGCCTGCCTGATACTGCTCCCTAGAAATGCCATTTCATTTGTCCACTGATTTGCATTTCTTCCTACATCAGAAAACAGACTTTGAGCTTGAGTACCTGACATCAAAAATTGGTCCATTAAGACCAGGAAATATTCTTTTCATGCTTCCAGGCCTCAGGTAGTTCTCACCATGTATGCCAAAGCAAGTCCCAGTTTTTTTGGTGTTATTTTCCTGGGTATCATAGTTGTGTCCCTCTCAGCCAGGCCTGTTGTGATTATTTGCTGGTGATCAAAGTCTGAACAGATCAGAAAGTCTTACATGAAAGTATATTTTTATTGCAAGTGTTTACATTAGGCATCAGTAATGCTGCATTATTGTCGTGTGGAAAAATGATGGTTTGCTAGTCCAGAGAGCAGAAAATGTGCTTAGCATTTTCTTAAGACTCTTACCAGAGCTGGCAGATGTACTTATGGAGTGGAGCTGATACATTTGTTAATGCCAGAGGTAGTAACAGTGGTGATACTATTATCCTTTTCATTTTGACAGAAAAGCTTCCTGAATTCTTTTGTTATACCCAGGAGTAATTAGATATTAAGTGGTTTTGTGCCTGCAGTGAAGAAGCCTAGAAGTGCCAGTTGCGGGGATCTACAGATTTGCTAACACTAGTTATGCTAGATCTTAGCCCTAAATCGTCAAGGCCTCCCTATAAGTTACAAGAATTAAATAATTATTATAATCAGTGTTATTAATTATAATATTAATTATATTAATAATTAAATTGCAACAAGAAAGCAATTGAAATTTAATATTTGAACAATTAAAGTAATGTGATTTATATTTCTGAAGCATCTGTGCAGCCTGTATCTACAATGGAAATGAACATTGTTGTCAAAAATCCAGAGATTGTGTTCGTGGCTGATTTAACAAGAAGTGATGCTCCTGCATTGGTGGTTACAACACAGTGTGAGGTCTTTATTAAAAATAGCCCTGAAAGGTACAACATGACAGCTGCTGTTAGAGAGATACAGATGAAAGCATGCCCATTTCTTCCAGAAGAAAGGAAAGAGAACATTACTACGGTGAGTTTGCAACCATTCAGTGTGTATTTAAAAGGTGCTGTCTAACTTACACTACTAAAATACAAGTAATTTCTGAAATGTTCATCATTAAAATGTATATACCAGTATAGTAGTATACATTTACAGTATAAGTAAAATTTTATGGCAAACATTTTGTTGATTTTATTCTCTTTTGTCTGATATGCCTAAAGCGTCTTGATCTGTGACGATCGTGTTTGCTTTGTATGACAAGCTACAATTCACAGCCCCAAGGAGTAAAATGTTAGTTATCTTTCATATCCCATGTAAGCCAAATAAATAAAAAGTGTATGCTATGTCAAATGTAGTGTAGTAAATTTGGAGTGGTATCAGTCTAAAACCTTGTATTAAATAACTATGTAAGAGAATAATAGTGTCACAAAAAAAATAAAAGGGAAGTGCCTGTTAGGAAATAGTTTACTTACTGTATGCTGTTCATAAATGCCTTTACTTTAAGGTCCTATTAAAACGGCCTATTTGTGTTTTGGCCACAGAATCAGACTTTTTAGTTACTGATCAGGTGGAAGTGCATTGACTCCTGGAGTTTCTTACAGCTTTTCTGCCTCTTCAGCAGACTGTTCCTCAGTTAACTCTGTGATGATATTGTTGCTTCAGGGAAAAAATTCAAATTGACTGTATATACAACAGTTACCCATGTCCTCAGACCACAGATGAATTTTGAAGAGCAAATCTTTTCAGCTCTTTGTTAATGCCTGCTTATTTATGGAGTGACATAGGAAAGACCAAAGCTATAAGCAGAAAGGACTGGGGCTTCCTTTTCATCTCAATTTCAGGTAGAATCATAGCACCTCAGTTTACTCCTTGGGTATACACAGTCTTTCATTGCACTAAAATGTTAATCTAGTAATTTAGAAGTGATGCACTAGCATTGGTTGCAATACAATGCAAAGTTGTTCGACTTCTGTTTTTGTAGCTGGCAAACACGGCATAAACTCTTTGTAGAAAGCTGTTGGAAGGCTTCACACCAAGTTCTCCCTCTTACAGGAATATCTTCTGATGGAATCTCTTATCTCAGACTGTAGAAATGGGGAAAAAGACCTGAATCTGACAGGATGCTTGTGCTATAGATAGGGAAAAAAACTTCAGAGGACATTAGTTTTAGTTATCTGCAGGTAGGAGCATAACTGCTCCTTTTGAAAGTGTGTAAGCAAAGCTCTGAACCCAAGTTTTATGTAAACAATCTAATTTTAGTCTGGGAAAGTGTACTAGTTCGAAAGCAAACTAGTAGGAGATTCCAAGTCAGAAATACAATTTAGTAGGAAAATTAAAATAAATGCAATAGTACAGAAACATTGACAGAGTCAGGATACAATCTGACACCCTGTTGGTCAGCATATTGGTAGCAGTCTGATTAAACGGTGGCTGCAATCCTGTTGAAGTGGTAGATGTGGTTCTGTTGAAGCAGTGATTCTGTAGAAGGGTCTGATCTTCCTCTGAAGTTCCAGTGGTGGTTATGGAGCTCTTGTCCTCTGGGAATCCAGGGGATAAGGCCACTTGTGGTGTTTGAGGCCTCAGATTATATGCAGATAGGAAGGCTTGTTTCCTCCCCCTGGGTGGAACATCTCACACGGGGATGATGTAATTTTATCAGTCATGCAGTGAGGCTTGATGGCCCATTAACAGAAGATATCCTGGAGGCAGTTACCAGGGATGAGTCATGGAGAGACAAGGAACACTGCCCCACCTGCTTTTAACAGCTTATGAAGATGGTAATAGAGTACATACTTTTGGATGCACCTTACATTGTAACCTAAGACAGCAAATAATTGGGTTGGATGAATTCATCCTTTCAATGACAAAAACTGAAAGAGAACTTCAAGATCATTTAGTCCAACTGTCAGCCCAGCACTACCATTGTCACCCCTAAACCATATCCCCAAGTGTCATGTCCAGATGCCAAGCAGTGAAACTAACCTCCAGATATAAAATAGCATAAGTAATGAGGAAGTCTTTATATATTTCTTATATGTGTGTTGGTGTAAAGAGGAATCTGTTATTTTTCATTCCTGAATGTAGTACAGAGTAAGGAAAAAAGGAAATTTGAGCAATAGAGTAAAAAATATGGACAAAAACTTTTGTTGGATCAAACTCATTTGGGAAAAGTGTGGTCACCATCTCAGATGGGAATTGGAAAGCAAATCTTCCTGTCTGTACAGTGTCAGTAGAGTCTAATTACATCTGAGCACTCTATTAATAACATAGCACTGGTTTTGTTTATAGCATACCTCTGGTTTGGTAAACGTTTGCAAGTGTAAATGTTGAGGAACTGATTGCAAAACGAAGTTAGAACTGAATGATTGTGATTCCAACAGTTACTTTGTTATTCAGGGAAAATGTAACTGTGTCCTTGCTGTGTGTCCTTGCTGTGTTGCAAATGAAAAACTGGTTCTTAAGTGAGAGGCATGGGGGTGCAGTGCATTGAAGGTATCTGCGGACTTTACCATAAGGATGGAGTTACTGAAGTGTAATGTATTTTACTATAGCTGACCTTTCAGTCTTTAAGGATTGAGAATGCCTGAGATAATGCTTCTGGATACTTGTTATTTCTTTCAACATATTATTAATGTTCAGAATTCTCTTAATTTTGAAGAACCAAATATTGTTAAGTTTTCTTTCAGTACTTTCTATATGTATGATTTCAAAGTAAGCTTTTACAAATATTTTTTTCTCTGTATGACATGTGTTTTTACTTTATTGTGTAGGTATTGCAGCCTTGTGACTTCTTCTTTGAAATGAAACAGTCAGGTACTAATCCGCAGACAGCTGATCTAACTATTAAATCTCTGACAATAGAAGTAAGTACAAGTAAGACTTGCATTGTGTTTTTATTTTCTACTTTCCACTCAGCAGGCTATGAAGTTCTTCAGGAGTGACTGAAGGGGGGAATTGTTCCAGTTCATCATTAGGTCACCTACCTAATGAAGCACATCAAAATGAATAAAATTGAAAGTGAACAACTGTGTCACTATGCTTCAGTTTTGAAATCTGTGTTTTATAAAAAGGCTAGTGTGCAGAGATAAGTTTGAAAGTGTTCAGATAAATCATTGAGTGATGTAGTTTAGAAAGCTTCCATCTGGAAATAAGTCAGGGGTTGCAAATCTGAAAAGATTGGACTATTGCTTGTTCAAATGAGAGTCCTGTAGAAAATGGATGTGTTTTGTTATTGTAAGATACTCATCATGCTTTTGTGTCTGAAACTAGCTATTCCTGTACTAGATTCTCATTTCCAGTTATTCCAATTCCTTATTTGTAGGTTTCACCGATAATTATAAACACAGTCATTACTATTACATCAGCACTTTATCAAACTACTGAAACAACGAATGAAGAGATTAGTCAAATTCCTCCTGACTTATGGAATAAGAAAGATATAAAAAATCTGAAATTGTGGTTTCTTGAAGAGACTAATGAAAATGAAGATAAAAATCCAAACACTGAACTGGTTCCCACAGGAGAGTCATTGAAAATTAATATAGAATCTGTTTTTCTGACACTTGAAGCTGGAGTTGGGCACAGAACAGTGCCAATGCTTTTAGCCAAGTCCTCATTTGTTGGAGAAGTCAAGAACTGGAGTACTCTAATCAACCTACATTCTCGTCTTGAGCTAGAGGTGAGGCATCTTATATAAAGAAACAGAAATTTTCCTAGAATGCTAAACCCTATTGTCTAAATGTCACATACATGTTATTTAGACAATAAAAGAAAAATAACCCATATATTTGATGACTGAACTCCTGCAGATATATATTGTGGGAGCATGATGAGAATGAGGGGTTAGCTAAGACAGCTAAATTTAAATGAAAATCTGATGCATTAAGATGTAATGTTAATTAATGGCACAGTAATTGGTTTTAAGCAGCTTCATATTTACACTCTTTGCAAGTTCCTGAAGACCTGTTGCATCAGTGTTAAAATGTTGGAATTGCAACTGGCTAAAAGTCTCTAATAATCTTCAGTTAATATTACACTCGAATATATAATGTGTTGTTTCTATAGTATGCAATGTGGTACAAGTTCATAAAACATCCAAACTGACTCATATTTGGAAATAGTGACAAAATTCAGTGATTGTTGTAGGTAGATTCTTCCTTATTTATAGTGATTTTGAATTCCAGTGCACCTGCCATTTAAGCCAAAATTTCATTTTAAGTGGCACGATTTTTACCACTTATTTGGAACTCACTTCATAATAGAGATTTAGCTGCCTCATTTATTTCTCTGATGCGTTTGTTTTATTTTATGGTAGCAGCTGAAAGTGCAGTCTGATTCTGAATCTTTTAGATTACCAAAATAATTAATATGTTTCTAAATCTGAATTTTTTATTTAGGTTTTATGCAAATTCCTAACTAATTTCTGGATTTTGATAGGTACATTATTTTAATGAGATGTTTGGTGTGTGGGAGCCTTTGCTTGAACCGCTAGAAGTTGAGAAGACTGACTTATTCAGGCCATGGACTCTTGAAATCAAGGTATAGTTTCCAAAGCTGAACTCAAATATAACATTATGATACCTTAGAAAAAACAAATGCTCTCCACCTTTCATTTCTGAGACTAATCTAACAATTTTGTTTCTTCTTGTTGGTTACTGAGAGTTTTTCCCCAAGCAGTAAATGAAACCAGTTCTCATACAAGGAAAGATCCAGATTCACAGATCTGTTAAATATTGTCTTTCAAGTGGCAAAATTTTATTCTAGTAATAAATTAGGTATTTATTAGATACCAAGATTAGTTTACTAGATTACTAGATTACTGAAGTAATCCATAACAGCTTTATATCAGTTTGTCCTATAGACCATATGCTAATGATGCATTCAGTGACTTTGGAAAGACAAGCCACTGCTCTTGTTCCACAATAGTGTGTATGGCAAAATTGTGTTGGCAAAACTGATAGCTGTTGAGTGCTCTTACTACTTCATGTTCATCTTTCCTGGAAATAGTCTAGATTCTGGTCTCAAACTAGATAAGGTGTTATCGGAGGATGGGAGGTACCTCTTGTTTGTCTTCTGTCTTAACTGTTTCATTTCATTGTTTCCTGATTTTTTTCAAAACTATTTAAGTATATTTAACCTGAGAGGTTGCTAAGAATAAAAGAACCACCCTTTTCCTAGGACTACCATTATCAAAAACTTTCCACAGTAAGAGCCTCAGAAGGAGAAAGACTATGGGCTGAGATACTGCAGTTAAGAAACTGCTATTAAAAATACCCCTGACAATTTTGCAGAAAGGTACAAGACATAATACAGGAGAGAGTTAGAAAAAAATGTGTCAAACCACATCTTCTCACCCTGATATGAAATATAACATTTGGAAAAACATAATTTCCAGAAGTGTTGAATGCTAGAGAAATGTATTCCATCAAGGTTTTCTTATTTTTGCTTTCAACCAAATGAAAACAAAATAAGTATTTGATTTGGAAACACATAAAGACTAAATTTGGGGGCTGTTTTAACATTAGGAAGTCATTTATGTGTAACGTTTTACACAGTGTTACTCAAGAGGTTAAAATGAATGTTATCACACATTATTTACTGGATATGTTAGTAGTTAGTATATATTTTCTTTACTTTTGAATAATCATAAATTTAGCTACTGTTAAGTGGAATTTCATTGACTTCCTGAATATGTGATTTGTCTCTTCTTTTATTCTCTTCTTTGGTTTTTATTTGAGAATAAAAACATGAACAACAAAAAAGTGGAAAACTATGGCAGGACATAGAAGTGGGAAAGGGAGACATAAAGAGTCTTGAAGTGAACCTTTATTCTGCAGAATGAGTGGTCAGATAAGGATTCTTTAAACATCTTCTTTCAGATGAAGAAGGCTAAAAAAGCACTGTTTGAATCAGATGATGAAGAAGAAGAGAACTACAAAGTTCCAGAATATAAAACAGTAATAAATGTTTCCTCAAAAGACCAGCTCAACATTACACTGTCCAAGTTAGGACTGCAAATGTTGAGTAACTTGGGCACGGTAAGAAAAATTTCTTAACTATGCAGTGTTAGAATTGCTAGATGAATACTTGCAGAGATAATCTTGGTGAAGCCTTACTTAGTATGCTAATGTTTTGTATCGGTTCTTTGCTTTCTAGGCATTTGCTGAAGCAGCTAGTCAAACTTCAGACGTCTTCAAAAAAGACCGAGCACCATTTGTAATAATAAATTCTTTAGGAGTTCCCATCACGGTCTCGCCTAGTGATTCCTTTAGTGTCCTTAATGTTACGTTTGGAGCAAAAACATTTCATTTAGAAGACAAAGAGAGTTTAAATATGGAATTTGTCAGAACTAGAAATGAGAGTGACCAGTTCACAGCAATGACAACACTGAGTAGCAAGAGATTTTACATTCAGATCTGTAAGTTCCAAAGTTCACACATCTTCTGTTTTTATAAATATTTATGATACTTTAATACAGTGTCTTGGACTGTATTAAATTTTGGAGGACAGCATAACGTGAAAGAAGTGTCCCTTTGAGTTCTAGTTGCTTGGCAATATTTGAAATCCTGCTTTAGCCTTTACAGCTTAAAGTTATATATATTATACTTCTTAATTTTTGCAGCGTAGGTTTTCTACTGTGATAACTTATTAATGTAATAATCCTTATTGCAGTCAGATATTTGTTTGCATTTATATGTTATTGTAGAATTCAGCTGCTCAAAATAATTTTTGTTTCAAAATTGAGAACTGTATATATGTATGTTTACAGAGGTTACTCTTAAGAGGGCTGTTTTTAAAAAGATTGTTTTAAATAGTTTTAAACAAGCCATAGCTAAAATTAAAATTTAGCTAGTTTTAATGGTGTGTTTGCAATTTGAATTGATTTATTGTAGCAGTTGGCAGTTTTTCAATCTCAACCATATGATGTATTAGTTGAGTTGTTTTTACAGTATTAGACCTGTACATTGTTAATAAGCTGTTACATCTTGTAAACATTTCCTGTGAGGCACTAATTTTATTTGCAGTAGCAAAACCCACTTAAATATTTGAATGATGGACTCATTTACTCTTTTCCTTGTGGCAAGAAAAGAATCTTTGGTGTTTCCTTAGTAACACTGCAAGAGCAGCATATTAAGAGTGCTGATTTTACTTTTTCATCCAGTGGGCGTTTTTTTTATTATTAGATTGAATGACACAGAAAATTCTATTGAATGCACGTTTTGGTCTTTCGACTCTTTTTTTATGCTTCTTTTGAGTGTTTCATCTTGTATATTCTAGGTCCGCATAATCATTCTACTGTGGAAAAGATTCCATTGACTAAAGTGGGTCGATGTATTTACAAAGTGAGACACGAGGAATCAGGTGTTGAAAGGTCCATTGTCAGTCAAATTGACACTGTTGAAGGAAGCAAGATGATAACTATACGTTCCCCTATTCAGGTCATTATATATCCATAGCTTTAATTTTCTAATGAATGAAAGTGATCCTGTAGTCTTTAAATAAACATTAAAAAATATGTTTTAAAAACTTACCTGAATGGTCCATATAACTTTGCTTTGTGTTTGATTTTTCAAGAATAAAAAGCATTTTCAAAGTGACAGATCAGTTGGATGCGGGTGGACATCAATCAGATTTTGGATCAGGATAATTCATTAGTAATGTTAACTAATAATTAATATTGGCTCGGATTTTGGTCTTGAACTATTTGCTTTGTATGAAGTGATCAAACTTCTTTTAATCTTACCTTGGTTCCACAAGTTATCCTTCAGTTAGGTTATTTAGTTTTCTTCATCCTGTACCATTGATACATTATTTTCAAGTTTAGTACAGTGTCAGTTGAAAAGTGAGACCTTCGAGTGTATATGTCTTTTGATTAAATAGTATTTTTGATAGACATTATATGATTTAGAGCTACAGTGATGAATCAGATATTCCAGTTCTATAGAGATAGTGTTCTTGTTATATTTCAGTTGCTTTTTTTCGCTCAAAGTGGTTAATGACTTAATTAAAAACAAAATTTTACTGTTTGGTTATTTTTTAATTTTTTTTTCCCCTAAGAGCTAATTAATGCCATTAAATTAACCTTGAAATAAAGAAAAAAAGGGTGTTTGCACGAAAGATAACTGTGTGCCCTGGAATGGACATTAATGATTTAACCTTAAACTTCCGACTTCTTACACTTTCACTATATGGATTTTTGAACCTTGTATCTATTATATTTTTAGGAGACTGCTGTTTGGAAAGTTGCTATATAGTTGAGATTTACTTGTCTTTGGTTTTTCAAAGTGTTGTTGACTCTCCTTGAAAAGCATTTTGCAGTTAATATATTTATTTAATAATTGTAGCATTAAACTGCACAACCAGATAATTCTGAAAGATTTACTATTTTAGAAACAGTTCTTCTGAAATACTGACCTTGAATGGTATATAGGTAAGATGAAAAACAAGACTTCTCATCCTTGCTTTATTAAGCTCAAAATATACTTTGTGTTTACAGTTTTTGCTAATGTGTGTTGCTGGATTTTTATTTTACTTAGATAAGGAATCACTTTTCAATCCCGTTAAATGTTTTTGAAGAAGGAAGATATTTAGGGACTGCTTCACCAGCAAATGAATTCAACATACCCTTTTCCTCTTACAGGTACTTTATCGTACTTTTATTTTGTTGCAGAATATGTTTATACATTTTTGATTATTGTATCCATATAATTATGCTAAAAAAATTGTTTACCCTTGCTACCTAATACTGAAATAATGCTGTCATTGTTAGGTAGGATCTTCTCAGGGCATGTAATCTGAGTTAAACAGAGTACTATTTAATTGTTGAATTGGAAGTATTTTGAAATCTATTTTTGTGAGCAAGTTAAATTTGCTAAGCTACTTTAAAAATCTAAGCTCAGGTACTTCTTGAACACAATGATTGTAATTCACATAGTACACTTCTTACTGGGTGATATTTGGTGGATTAGTGCGGCTTTTTTGTTTTTTCCTGAAAAGACATCTTTTGATTGTTTGATTTTGAAGCAAAAGATTAAAAGCTATACAGTTTATCAGAGACGTAAAAAAAGACTCATCAACCTTAGAAAAACTTGGCAAATTAATGGATAATAGCATAGCTATGCTATTATCACATTCAAACTGATAAGAAAACTGCAATGAATTTGAATGTACGTTTTAGCTGAACTGTTACCAAGTTTTAGGTAGGTAGGTTTGCTTTGATGAATTTTTAATGGTTCCAGAGACTTCTTCCTTCTGGTTTCTCTCAAACACTCTCTTTATTTTTTACAGCAAAAGCTTTGTATCTTCTTCCTTACATAATTGCGTTTTACTGTAGATTCATTAATTCATTGATATATCTAACCATCTGTATAAGATTTAGTGATGTTCTGATTCCTTGTGCAGATGAGTTCCACTAGGCAGTCAGGAAATGTGTTAAAGCAATAAAAATTTCATTCAGGAACAGCTGTATTAAATTAAAGCCATTGCCTTATGAAAGCCATGTGTGTAAATAATCCATGAACTAACCTGATGCTTTATGTGACTGAAAAGAAGTCACATGTGCTCTTTCTGCACATCTGTTCTAGGAGTAAGCTGTTGATCCAAACCTTTAGCTCGGAACAGGAACAGAGCAGCACTTGTGAGGAAATTCAGTAATCTCTTAATAAGAGTCTCTAATAACCTTTTCTTTGTAAGGGAAGCATGTGGAGGTATGGAACAGAAAAACCCTACTGTTACAACAGTATGAAACTTTGGGATCCAGTCCATAATTTGATTCCTTGTTTAATCAAGATAAAGGCAGGCAATGAACTACTGCTAGAAATCTTCCTAAATAATAATAATATTAGAATGTCCCTGTTGCATAGTACTTTTTATAATTGAAACATTCAGTCGTGTTAAGTGTCTAAAAATGTTTTCATTTACAGATCCATACTGAGTTTGCAGCCATTAGCCAATGAAAACGGAGTGGGAGAATATGATATGTGTGAAGGAATTACGTTTGATGAAATTATGAAAAATGTTGACAGTCTATTACAAAGGAAGTGCCAATCTGTGAGGTCAACTAACCAATCACTTGTCATCAATATTGTTCCTGTAAAAGATTCGTTGACAACTTCGTTAGGTGCAGAAGATGAATGGGATTTTCCATACGTTGTTCATTTATGGCCTTCTGTTCTTCTCCACAATCTTCTTCCTTATCAAATTACTTATTCTGTAGAGGTAATTACGTAATGCTTGAATTTTAGTGGTATTTCCCACTTAAAGTGTGAAAGCTGGTTGAAATGGAGATTAAAACAAAGGGGTTCTGCTGGAATATTTGTGAAGCAAGTTCACAGATCTTATAAGAGCAAGTCTTACATAGTCTAAAAAGTCTGTATTTCCAGAATTCAAATATTATCACAGAATGTGAAATGTGGTGTCATTAATGTCATTAAGCCATACTTCAGATACATATGCAAAGTAAAACTTAACACTGTACCAGCTGGGCGCTGTGAGAGTCACTCAGTTGCCCAAGTGCAACCTCAGCCTAATTAAGTAGTGCAGCTTTTTCTATTGAGACTGCACCAAGTGGATCACCCTATGTTAGCATTTTTAAGTGCAGTCACTGGCTTTCAGCAGTAACATGCGTTTAACAAATTCTCACAGGCCTGCCTTTTTGCCAGCAGCCTACTGCCAGACTTCAAATTCTTTCCAGATGAAATTAAACAATCAGGTGCACTTTGACTGTTAATAGGCATTCTTTCCAGTGCCAGATGAGAGATAGTCTTGAGAAAGATACCTAAAACATGCAGCATAGACATTGATTCCTCAGCACTGTATATTTCATTCTATGGATCTGGTATAATTGTGTCCCACTGATGTCGCTTAGGATAATAGAAATAAAGTTGGGAGACAGATTTTTTTCAGATGGTCTTAATATTTAGTATTTGAATTCAAATACTAGAGTCTAATAATAAAGCTTCGTCACAAATAAACAATTACTAGGACTGGAGACTGTAGTTTGTTCCAAATGTATAGAAGCAACAGGCCCTGTATGTCTTTTACAAATTTAAATTTAGTGAGGAAAATACTGTGTTGAGGAAATTTGTCATTTAAAAATATTAGTGTGTTTGAATTTGGTGACAGGTGAGCTTTTTGATTTGGATATTGATGACCATACATTAAGGTTCTCTTGGCAAAATGTTGTTTTAAGCTAGATGTTTAGGAAAGTAACATAGTTAAATAAAACGAAAGGTATTTTAAAATTGTGCCTAAAAAGCTTGTATCTTAATTTTTAAAGGTAGCTTAAAAATAAAAGGTAATATGAATTTTGTATGTGATTAATGTAAGTGTATCCTGTTTGGTGTCTGCTTGTCTTTCTAAGGGAAATGGAAACAAATATGACATTCTACAAGAAGGATGTTCTGCCCAGATTCATAATGCAGTTTTGGACCAAACAAAACTAGATTTGCAGTTGCTTAACTACCTTGATCAAAACTGGAGAAGCGAGTACCATGTAAAAAGCAATCTGCCTGATATCAGCTTCACAACATTTCACTGTGTCACAGAGCTGGATAAGACTGAACTGGATATTGCTGTTCATGTGACCTACACAACTGGGCAGATGATAATAGCAATTCACAGTCCCTACTGGATGGTGAATAAAACCGGTCGAATGTTACAATACAAAGCAGATGGTATTCACCGCAAGCATCCTCCAGATTACAAAAAGCCACTCCTTTTTTCTTTTCAGCCTAAAAACTTCCTTCAAAATAACAAGGTATTGTATTTTGCAAACCTGACAGCTTATGTTGTTGAACGAAAGCATTTTTACTCTTTAAAATATATTTACTCTATCCTATGCTCTGTAAAAGGCTTGAAACCTATAATATTTCTGTCTAAAAACAATGTTCAAAATAAGCATGTTGTCAAATATGCTTGAGATAGGAAATTTACATTATCAGAGGTGTTGTTGAGGAAGAGATCCTCACTTTGAAAGAAGTTCACTGAGAAGTGTTTTCTAGATAAAACAAATTCCTTTTACATTTCAACTGTATCAATAAAGGTTCTTATTCCAAATAAGACATGGAAATTGTGTAGGAAATGTAAAGCTGTGGTACTTGAACAATGAATGCTACTTGAAAAATTAATACTTGCAATGGTGGTTGGTAGATTGGTTCTGGATTCATAGAATGCTAAGGTTAAATTCACCATTTGAATTTCCTGAGTTTTTTATTGCTAAGTGTTATTGATGGATGAATGGTATGAGAGAGACTACGAGTACACTGATTTTCCTTTGAAATTTTAATTGTGATGTTTTTTAAGGAATCTTTATGTGATTGCTTCCTTTGGAATGTCTTACACTTAAAATGCTTATTCCACATGGGTCATAACTAAGCATGGTAGAAAACACATTTCTGAGATGATACTGGCAGTTGTTGTGTCTTAACTTTTGGATAGAAACACCAGTATTCCCGTTTATGTTTATGCTTACTTTATATATATATATATATATATATATATATAATTTTAAATGTTGTCAGTCACTTGTAAATTGAAAATTAATTAATTCAGGGTGCTTTTTCACAGGTGCAGCTTAGGGTAACTGATAGTGAACTGTCTGATCAGTTTTCACTGGACACTGTTGGAAGTCATGGTTCTGTGAAATGTAAGAGTCATAAAAAGGAGTATCAAGTGAGTTAAATTTATCTTTCAAATTCATTATTTTCAGGAGATATGAATGGGGTTTAAAAAGTGTACTTAAAATAATGTCTTTCTGTTCACAGGTTGGTGTCACCATAAACAACAGCAGTTTCAATATTACTAGAATTGTAACCTTCACTCCATTTTTTATGATTTCAAATAGAAGTACATACACTTTGGAAGTAGCTGAAGAAGGCAAGGAAAAGTGGATTCCCATTGTTTTGCAACAGGTAAACTTATAATGGAACATATTACAGGTTGTGTCTCTGAAGAAAAAAAACTGGTTTGAACACTCACTGATGGAAAACATGAGCCGTATGTAGTGTTCTGTGACAATGCCTGACTATGCCATGCTTTTTCAAGAAACCATCTGTGTCCTTTACCATTTCTCAGTGTTGCATTAGGACATACTGTAGAGGTAGTTTACATTGCAATTGGAATTTTTTGTTCTGTCACCTTGTCATAAATAGTATGAGAAAAAGACCTCTACTATATTATATTATTATTTTATTATGTCTCTGCAGTGGCACTAGAGCTTCTGTTCAGTTTAGCAGTAGTATGTGGTAGAATATTTTGGCTGACCTGGTGTGCATGAAGCCATTTCGGTATGGGAAGAAATTCCATCATGTGGATCGGTTCGGAGAGATACAAATGGTTCTTCAGGATTTAGTCTCAGTGCTGCTTTTAAGTGTTCAGCACATACTTCTTAGAAAGAGATCCGTGGCCCTCAGGCCAAGTGGTGTGAAAACAGGTTTAGGGCTTTTGTCTGTGCTGCACAGTCTGTTGCAGACTGGGTGTGCATCTTGGCTGTTGGCACTGCAGTATCACACAATTATGTTTTGTATGTGTGTTGAGTCTTGGGACCATCGTGCCTTTCTGCAGGGCATGTAGGAAAAGCAGCACTGGTTTGGGGCAGTGTTGGAGGTTTCTTAGAGCTGTAAGTGATCTGTAGTGCCTTCCTGAAATCCTTCCCCTTCCCCCTTGACAAGAGCATTATCCAAAACAGAGTTTAGCCTGACAGATAGTGTGGTTGAAGGCTCAGTTGATTTCCTTTAGAATCTTCGAAGTATAGGATTGTTAGACTTGGAAAAGATTTCTAAGACAATGTATCAAGTCAAGCCACAAACCTGGCACTACCATAAATAAGTCACCACAAAAATAGATCCCCAAATGCCGCATCCACGAATTTTTTTAACACTTCCAGTAATAGTCATTCTACCATTTCCCTGGGCAGTCATTCTAATGCCAGACTTCCTCTTTAGTTTAGAAAATTTTCCTCACAGTCACTTTAAATGTCCTCTGGTGCAAGCTGAGGCTGTTTCCTTTGGTCCTGCTGCTTGGAGACCAGCCCCCACTTAACTATATTCTCCTTTCAGGCAAATTGTAGAGGGTGATAACGTGGCCTCTGAGCCTTCTTTTCTCCAGACTAAATAATCCTATCTCCCTCAGCCACTCCTCATAGGACTTGTGCTCCAGACCCTTTAGCAGCTCCATTGCCAGTCTTTGGATACACTCCAGCACCTCAATATCAGCATTGTAAATAGTCTAAGCAGTTACTAAAAATGCTTGCAAACTAAATTGATAAAGTTAAAAGAATGTATTCAATGAGATTCCTAACTAGATCTTTCTATTACTTTTTTGGTATCTTCGGTACATGCTCCTTAGCTGTGTATATTCTCTTTAATGATACAGTCATGAAAGACTTGTCATTTAAGTAGCATTATTTCAGTAACTGAAATTGATGTGTTGTTCCATTGTGATTTTTGATAAGTGTGCATAAAGATGTTTAGATCTTTAGATGCTGAAGTCAGTTCAGCTTTCCATGATGCTTATCATTTTCCAAAAAAGTTTCTTTGCTTTTACTCAGCAGTAGATTGTTTGACATAGGCCTGTTTGTTCTATTTCCTAATATTCTTATGTTCCTCTGAACTAAACTTTTGCTTGGCCTTACGTAGTTTTTGAGTTCTTTACATGTATGATTCCTAATCTAGTTTATTGATAAAGATCTGAAATGACTATATCACCATAGTAGTGTATGTGTAGTGATATGGACACCTTCATATCTAATTTCTTACTCCTAGGAAGTATGGTCAGATGGTACTATTTCTTGTTTTGTGGTTTATATTTGATATATCTTGGCTATTAGAACAAGCCAAAGTATTTACAGGAAGTTCTGAAATGTCTGCAAAAACTACACAAAGGTAATAGTTATGAAAGTTGAAATACATTCTGCTTATATTATCTCTAGGTTTCCTATGTTGGCAGTTTTGTTTGTAGGTCTACAGGAGTTTCTAGTTTGTCCCACAAATGTCAGTGTTTCTTATGTGTTTCATAATTGTATTGATTAATCTTAGTCTTTTTGGTAATAAAGTATCCAGGGAATAATCATGGATCTTAGGACCACTCTTAAAAACTTCCAGAAGGTTAGATATGGCAGTTTACCAAATAGAGCAGTACAGGTCAAATGAAGAATCTGTATCCCCTTCTAAAGCCTGTTTTCACATTTTGTCGATATTTTTCCTTCGATAGGCAGTTTCTAAAAATCCATGTCGTGACAACTTGGTCTGCCAGGGTTGTTCTTTTATCATCCAGTTGCCTAATCCAATATGTTTTTCATCTCTCATAAATGTAGGTAGTATCAAGCCTGTATTGGTCTGTCTTAGGTCTATCTCTCTTGTAAATCCAGAACAATTTCCAGGAGCGAGTTTTGATCTGATCCTGTTGCCGAGATGGAGAGCTCTGCTATTCTGCTAGTCTAGATTTTTTTTTAACTAATGCCTGTGATTTTTTTTTTGAGTATTTCTCACATAAGTCTCTTACATTAGGTTGATCTTCAAAAAACAAAGCAGCTTGCAGAAATTTTAATGCGTATTTTGGCTTGCTCCCACTATTCTACTTCTTGTTATTTTAAGTTAAGTGGGGACTTTCCTGCTGATTTTTTTTTTATTCACTCTTCTTTCTTAGTGACAGGTAGCTTGTCTTTTCAGGAAAGAAAGCAATTCTTATGTAGAACTAATCTCTGAGACATCTTCCCTGCCTGGAATGTAGTAAATGTATCAGAAATCGTAATCACTATTTTTAGAAAAATCCATTGCTCTTCAAAGATTGCAGTAGAGTTTGTTGGACAGTGATTAGTGTGCAGTGACTTGCTAAGGACGGTCTTTTGAATTATGTATAGTGCAAGGCAGTTGATCAACAAATAGAGAAAGAAGACATTGCTGACGTCTATTCATAAGATCACTGCTAAATATAAATTTAAGATCCCACTGTGGAAGCAAAACTGTTGCATAAATATAACATCTAGTGAAGCACTTAGCAAGTGTGTGGTAAAAGGCTTGAAAACAACATAGTGTGACACAATCTGTGGCTAAAGTCTACTACAAAAAAAATTTGTAGTTGATTAGGTAATGTCTTGTTTAGCCAATCATTTTTACTTACTTGGTTTGGATTTTAAACTTCCATTTGCTATTGGCTGATTCTCCACGAATTTCCTCTGGGCTCAATTAATTCTGCTTTGAGGCTTACATGCTGTGTTTTTATTATACTTTACAACATAATTTAAATTTCCTTTGTCTGTGGGATACATGTTGATGTAAATAACACCTTCAATCTTACTGTTTAACTATATTTTTTTCCTTTGTCTTCCTGCTTCCTGTGGTGTGAGAAACAATGGGAAAGGGAACTTAGTGGCATGGTAAGTTAGTGAACTAGTCTTTCACCACTGAAGAATTAATTCTAGGATTCAGATGCAATTAAATATGGACATCTCATTTCTTAAACTATGTTAGAGAAAAACGGTTCTAAAACTTTGGATGCTGCATGTCAACAGTTTGAAATACAGGATAGATGGTCTATCTAAAAAGACTTTGGCTGTTGATAGCTGGGAGTTACTGTAAATCATAGCTTGTTCTCATGGCAGGACTATATGAATTAGTTAGAGACTTTCCATTAGTTACAATTAAAACTTTTGTCTTCTTTATTGCCTGGTTGTCTCTATTTAGCAAGTAAACTATTGAAGAGAGATTGCCTTTGAGATTTTTTAATTCCATAATGGTTATGATTTCAGTTGTGAATGCGAATAGCAGAATGTACACTCTGATTTAGCTGCCTAAGGCTCTGTACTGTGTGTTTTATACCCACATACCTATGTGTGTATATATACTTTTAAATATGTATGAAACTTAAAAGGACTGCTAGTAACTGATATGTTGTGTACTCCAGTCACTCTGGGGTGGCAGTTATGCAAATATCCCGTTTTGTCATTCCTTGTCACTGTAAGATTGATTTGAAATTTACGCTTCTTTGGAAAAAGGTCTGCTAATGGAAGAACAGTTTCATCTCTTATTTTACCAAGCTTGGCATTTTCAATGCTGTAGCTATTTAATACTCTGGATTTTATGTATTTTATCCATTTTAAATGTACTTATTTTTGTGAATATGAAGTCTTACTGTCTCCTCTTTAGCTCCCTAACTCCTCACTTTCTTCACAGTAGTCTGAATTATTTCTTGACTTTCTTTCAATTTTTTGTATTTTGGTAAGTAATAGCTTCTAGGGTTTTTAAATAGGGTTTCTGATCCTAACTGATACATTTTTGGATGGAATTTAGTAGATTAATTTTGGGCTAATGTGAATGCATTTAACGCCTCATTTGTATTCTCACTTTGAAATTTCTGATTTTTCTTTTCTAGTGCATTCCCTTTTGGCCTGAAAATGATGCCAACAAACTGCTTGTTAGAGTTGAAAATTCTGATCTCCCTCCGAAGAAGATAAATTTTGATCAGCAAGAAAATTGTCTTCTATTGCATTTGGACAATAAGGTAACATATTGCCTTCCCTGTTTACAAGTTAGGCAAAACAGCATGAATCACTTTTTCATTTTCATTCTCAAAACTTTATTTCCCCATGCAATCAAATATTGCAAAATCTTAGCTGAGGAATGTTTATGCATTCTCATGCTTTCTTTTTTATGTGTGTACAAACAGATATAAGTAGGTATTCTGTTTTAAGTGCTTCTCTGGGGAGCACTTCTGGGAGCTAAAATAGAGATTGTTTTCCAAGTATTCTTTGTGAGAAGTATTAATATTAGTTCTATTATTAGTTTCTCTGAAAAGTAACTTTGACTCCAATAAATTTACTTGTATGTTGCTGATAGTCTCACCTAGCTGTAGTTTTTAAGTAGGTGAGTGGTTTTTGTGATAAAATGTTTTTGAGGGCATCAAAGTGTAGGCTTGTAATACAGAAGGTTAGTCTACTACCAGTCTAACTTTTCACAACACAGAGCTCCTGCATAGTTTTAATTACTATGTGTAATACCTGCTACCTAGTATTTAGATCAAGGAAATATTTTGAAGATGTGGTAAAATAGCTAGTTTTACTGCATGATAGCTTTTTCTTATGATGAGAGGAAAAGTTTTTCAAAATACTTAAATTACATTTGCTTTGCTGAAAATCCATTCCACTGTTATTTATTTTCATAATTTTTACAACTGATAGCTTGGAGGAATTGCAGTGGATGTTAATCTGACTGAACATTCTACAGTGATTACATTTTCTAATTACCATGATGGTGCAGCTCCGTTTCTGTTGATAAACCACACCAAAGAGGATATTGAGTATGGACAAAGGTATGTATGAAAAAGTTTAGTGTGGACGTTTGCATGGAGACATGAGACTGTAATTCTGTAAATTTTAAGCCTGCATTTTCTAAAGAAGCCTGTTTGAAAGTTGTGGCTGTCAAATTTTGTCAGAGCACCCAAAAATCTCTTGCTTGGTAAATTGAAGACAGCGAATTGTTAGCATTGTTATATAGTGCTAGGTAGTTTTACAAGTGAGCTGTTTTGTGGTGTCTTTTTATGTGAATTTTGTGGCCTTGTGGCATCTACATTCCTGCTGGGGGGCAAAGGATGTGCTTTTCTGGAATTGTGCAGGTGCTGACTGTGGAGAATAAGTAACAAAAGAGATTTAGCTGAAAGAATGGGTTGAAGTTATGTGAGATAGGGGCTGTGAGAAGCAGTTACATAAATTTTTGCCAAGCCAGGATGAAACTAAGATAATTTTAACACATATCGGTTTTCTGCAGTGAGTGAATATTCACTTCTGCACCTGCACACAGTTACTCCATTCTCTACGTGTAATGTCCTTATAATGCTTTGCCACTGTATGCAGATACTATGCAATGCTAAGAAGTGTATACCTGCAGCATTCTTGAATTATTTCTTTTTTAAAATCCAAACAACCTATCTTTTCTTCCCTTCAGTCAGTCAGAGAAGTGTTGTTTAAAGATTTTTATTTGGAAAGTGGAAGAGTTGCTAGTCAAATCCTGTTTGCTTCCTGTTTGCCTGAGGAATGATTGTTTGGTTTGGTTTTTCTCTGTAAAGATTAGTAAATTTTATCTTTTTGGATGAATTGTGGGCATCCCAAGTTTCCATTTAATTAGAACAGAGTACAACATTTAGAGTGGAAGGGCCTATCTTTTAGTCCAACTGCTTGACCACTTGAGGTCTGATCAAAAGTTAAAGCATGTTATTAAGGGAATTGTCCAAGTCGAGGGCTTGGGGCATCTCCTGCCTCCCAAGAAAGCCTGTTCCAGTTTTGAGAGAAAATCTTCCTAGTGTCCAGTCTAAACCTCCCCTGGCACAGCGTGGATGTAGGGGAATACAAATCACTGGATCCCAGCAAGCAGAGGTCAGTATCTCTCCACTTCCTCTCCTGGGGTAACTCTTTCCAGAGGACTGTAGAAGACAATTGTGCAAGTTTTTAACTGTATGTGAGAGGGAATGGAGTTTAAAACACATTTATCTGAAAATGTTGATCACAAAGTGGGGAAGAAAATGAGTATATAAAATCTACTGTATATACTTTATTTTTAAAGTATATGTATGTATTTTAAAGTACAAATCCTCATTCTTATTATTGTTCTGAGAATGTTCTTGTGCATGTTTTTTCATGTATAACATTATTTTTGTTCTGTTTTCATTATTTGAAAGTATAATTAATGTTCTTGTTGAAATGCTAGAATGCAAAGGTCATTGACATAAAATATTCATGGACATTTGAATTTAAAAATGCTTTCTTCTAGCTCCCTCAGTGAATTAGAAGACTATCTTCAGCCAAATAAGGCAGTATTGTATACTTGGGCAGACCCAACAGGATCTAGGAAATTAAAATGGAGATGTGGAAATAGAACCGAGGAAATTGGCCCGAAAGAGGTATTATTTTTTTATCAAAATCTCCTTTTAATGGTGTCTGATTCTTTATATGTCTGTTCATCAGTGTATGCATGAAACTTTGTATTTAATGGGTACGATTAGCAGTCTCATATATGAGTTCCAAACACAGAACAGTAACAACACTTTGTTTGCCAGAACTTGTGCCAGTAAGCAGTCTTCAGTTGAAAAGTGTCACTGTGTGCATGGTGAGAGGCTGTCATAAAACGTTGTAATTGGTTTTTTCCCTGTACCTTAAAAGAATGTCTTCTGTTGTTGTGTAGTTAGGACTCCAGCATTTTTATGTCAAGTAGAGTAATTAATAGAGTTGTAAAAACACTTTCTCTCTTGTTTGTAGGACAAAATGGACATACTCACTGTGGATTCTAGAAAAGCGGTCTATTTCATGTCATTTTATGAAGGTTTGCAGCGTATTGTCCTGATCACTGAAGATGAGAATGTATTTAAATTGACATATGAAAGTGTAAAAGCAGAACTAGCAGAACAAGAAATTGTTCTGTCTTTGCAAGATGTTGGAATTTCGTTGGTTAATAATTATACGAAACAAGAGGTGTCCTATATTGGAATTACAAGGTAACTTTGTGTGCAACAGTATAAAATGTTTAACTTCAGTATAAGTGTTTAACTTTAATGTTTAAATTCACTCTGTGAATTTTATTTTGGCTTGTGCAGAAAGAGCAAAAAGAAGTCTGGGTTAATAATATTCAAACCTAATCACTGTCTTTTCCTGCTATCAAGAGAAGTGTTTTCACTGTGTTTTGTATGATACATATGCTAACTGTATTTAGATGTATGTGGTTTTGTAACATGTATTTGTAACTCTGTGTGGCACACTTCCCAATACACTGAACAGAAAATATTCCCTGTCCACTTAATTTGAGAAGTGATAATAGAGTTTTAAGGAGTAAGGTCTGTGAATAGTTTGTGTCAGTGGGTTTTGTTACCTTCGCTACAAAACAGCTGAATTCTGCACTGGAAATTTTGATGCAAAAGCTTGTAGGTCCCTTTAGTTTTGGTTGATTACTTATGGTGATCCAATGCTTTACTGCTTGGGTTTCCTACTATAACGTTTCAGAGAGAAGCAGAAAGAAATTATGCTTTGGACATGTATGCTGTCATGTATTTGAACAGGGTCTCTTTGGAATCATCAAGGGACACTTGAATATAATTGCCATAATCCACATGCTTCTTCTTATTCACAGTAATGAGGTTGGCAGAGTGAGAGTTTTTTTCTTGATTAATTCTTCGCACTGTACTGATAAACAAAGAAGCGTGAACTTCTTGTACGCATAGGCTTCACATAATCACATCCATCATTTACTAAGAAAATTCCAGTCCATGCCCTCACCTGAGAAACTGTGCTCTGATATTTAGACAGTAGAAACACTCCATTAAAAATGGCAGCTGATTGCCAAGATTGCAGTACTGTTGAGATTTCACTAAATTGGTTTTTCTTTGAAAGCAGTCATCCATAGTCATTAGTCTACCAGTGCTTATAGTTAGTTTTGTTTCCTTGTCAAACTTCTTGAAAATGGATGGCAGTGCTGTTGAAATTGGCTTCCTTTTTTTTAGGAGAAACAAAAAAATCCCCAAACC
>VWZS01011063.1:2903-23302 GCA_013397075.1 Rhabdornis inornatus
CTGGGGACAATGCTGGGACAGGGACCGGGCATGGGGACATCGAGGGGACAGTTTTGGGACAGGGAGCGGGCACGGGGACAGCGAGGGGACAGCCTGGGGACAACACCCGGAGAGGGACCGGACATGGGGACAGCGAGGGGACAGCCTGGGGACAATGCTGGGACAGGGACCGGGCATGGGGACAACAAGGGGACAATGCTGGGACAGGTACCAGGCACGGGGACAGCGAGGGGACAGCCTGGGGACAATGCTGGGACAGGGACCGGGCATGGGGACAGGGACCGGGCACAGGGATCATGAGGGGACAATGCTGGGAACAACACCAGGACAAGTACCTGGCATGGAAACAATGAGGGGACAATGCTGGGACAGGTACCTGACACGGTGACACCGAGGGGACAACCTGGGGACAGCGCTGGGACAGGAACTGGGCATGGGGACAATGAGGGGACACTGCTGTGCCCTGCCCCTGCACACACCCTGAGCACCTTTCTGACATTCAAGGCCCAATGGAGAGAGGAGGTTTCACTTTGTTATTGTTCCTGCTCTTCCAGACCTGCTGGAAGACACCACCATTAATTAATTAATTAATCCATACCCTCATTAACTGATCCAGACCCTCATTAATTAATCCATACCCTCTTTAATTAATTCATACGATATCAAAACCAGGCCTTAAAGGCATTTTCAAGCCACCTCTAAAAGCACGAGCTCCAATCCTCACCTCCCAAGCACATCACCTGCCCCAACCTGCAAAAAAACCTGAGCACTAACATGGAAAAATGGAATTATTCCGGTTGGAAATGACCTTTGAGGATAATCACACACTGATTGCTCAAAGGGGATTTTCTCTGCTCCAATATCCCCTGTTCCTTGAGGCAGCTGAAGCAAATATGAATGAGGAATTTCATAATTTTAAACGTTATTTCCACACCTTTCCCAAGCACAGCCCAACCGTTGTTCCGGGGAGGCTTTTTGGAACGTGGGATTATCAGGAACCAGCAATTCCTGTCGAGCCCTAATCAAGGTAATAAAAATGCAGTGAGAACTGAAATGACAATGACGTCTCCAACACAGGACACTCTGTCACACCACAGCAAGGGCTGGATCCTGATCTCTGCCCTGCACTCTCCTTTATCTCGGATTTATGGCACAGCTTTCCCAGAGGATCCCTGGAAGTGTCCAAGGCCAGCTGGGAGCAGCCTGGGACAGTGGGAGGTGTCCCTGCTCATGGCAGGGGTGGCACTGGGTGGGATTTAAGGTCCCTTCCTGGAACAGCGTGGTGTTTGCACCACTTAATTATTGGTTTGTCTGAAGTTTCTTCTGTCTTCACCCAGAGTCAGGATTAAAAGCACATGAAGGAAACTGATTTTTTCATGTTCAGGATTGGCTGTTTATTAAATCTTATCAAAAGTACAGAGGGTTCTGCAACACTTCCAGCCACCAGCTAAAAGTGACCAAAATGGAGCTGGATGGAGCTGGTTACAGGGTCTTGTAAAGCTAAACAGTCCAATAGAGAATTAACACCTGTATTATTGATACTTTTGACCCAATAACCAAACTCCTGTGACCATCAGTGCAGCACTGACTGTCCAACCAAAAACTGCCTGAAATCATGAAAAAGAAGGAAGATGAGCACTGAGAGAGACACCACCCAAAATTCTCCATCTTGTCCCATCCCTATTACTGTATTGTAAAAACCCCAAATTCCAAACCCTTCACCATGTGAAATCACACACTTCTATTTAACTCCACACCCCTGATTTTAACTCCACCACTCAAATTTGGAACATTCTCCAAGGCCTCGGATCAAAAGCAGTGTTCTGCTGGGGGTCAGTGCCAGAAAGCACAGAAAGCTTCAAAAATTCCAGGTTTTTGGGATCCAACACCTTCCAACCCAAACCAATGCAGAAATCCAAGATTTTATGCTTTAAGGGAAACCCGCTCTCCACAAAACCATTTCAGTTTGGAAATTCAACTTTCTCTGCTCAAGTTTTACGCTGTTATGAAATGATCCAAACTTTGTGCTCAGCCAATGAATCCCTCCCTGAAATATCCCAGTGAGGAGTGACCTTTCCAGGGGCTTTAAATCCCCAGAAAATCCTGAAATCAGGAGTACCTGGGAAGTTGCGAAGTGGCTTCTGTGCCCTGAGCTGTCCCTGCTCAGCTCCTGAATCTGTCCCAGCTTGGTGATGCTTTTGGGGCCACCTTAAAAAACAGAGGCCAGACAGAATTAAGAGAATAAAAAGCAGTTCTATTTATCATTTATATATTATTTATATTTATTGATGGGCCTTCAGGTACATTTCAGGCAGACGAAGCTCCCCAGGGGCTACACCCAGAAATGGACAATGGGTCACGGGGGTTTCACACTTTGATGAGTTTGGTCCATTTGCATATTGGGGTTAATCTCCCAATTACAAATCAGAATCTTCAAAATTACAGCTTCAAAATCTCCCAATTACAGCTCCAGGTCATGAAGTCATTCAGCCCAAGTTTGCTGCCCCCAATCCCTTTTGTTTCCATCTCTCAGGCCTGAGGCAGTGAGGTGTCCTTGATTGCCAGCCTGGAGAGGAATTGTTGTGTCTGCCCAAACTGGGAGAGCAGCAGCTCACACTGGGGTGGAGTTTAGAGTTACACACTAAAGAACTGCAGGGTCACAAAGAAATAAAAAATAGAAAAGCTGAAATCCTAAGGGATCATTCAGTGACTCCTTGGTTTTTAACTGATTCACTTCTCTCCACACCCGAGGGCACAAATGTCCCTTGGACTGACTCATCCCCAGGAGGTGCTGTCACCTTCTGTTGTGCAGGATTTTTACAGCTCCTTCTCAAATCCTCAGGAAAAAGCTCTGAAATAATCTCTCTTTCATCTCCTTTCCTCCCACATCCTTCCCTTCTCCCGACTTCTATTTTTAGCAGTCATTTCTCGCTGCTCCTGTTTTGTTCTCTCAGCCTTGCAATGGGCTCGGTGTCAGAAAATTTGCAATATTTAAGGGGTGAGATGTGCATGAAATTTGCTTTTCTGAAAGGAGAAATATGAATCAAGGGTTAAAAACCTGGCATCTATTGAGAATTGTAGATACAACAGAGCACAATTTTGTTCTCTCATCCTTGAAACAGGTGACAATTTTAGGGTTTAGTGTCAGAAAATTTTCAATATTCAAGGGTGAGATGTGCATAAATCTGCTTTTCTGAAAGTGCCACAAAAAATAAGAATCAAGGGTTAAAAACCTGGCATCTATTGAGAATTGTAGATACAACAGAGCACAATTTTGTTCTCTCATCCTTGCAATACCTAACACTCCTAGAGTTTGCTATCTGAAAATTTGCAATATTTAAGGGTGGGATGTGCATGGAATTTGGTTTTCAGGAGGCAGAAATATGAATTTCCCCCTATGAAATATGCCAGGTTAAAACCCTGGCATCTATTGAGAATTGTGGATACGGTGGAGCACAATTTTGTTCTCTCATCCTTGAAACAGGTGACAATTTTAGGGTTTGCTGCCACAAAATTTGCAATGCTTGCATGTGAGATGTGCATAAATCTGCTTTTCTGAAAGTGCCACAAAAATACGAATCAAGGGTTAAAAACCTGGCACCTGTTGAGGATTGTGGATACAGTGGAATAAAATTAATTTTGTTCTCTCATCCTTGCAATACCTAACGCTCCTAGATTTTGCTATCCGAAATTTTGCAATATTTAAGGGTGGGATGTGCATGGAATTTGTTTTTCAGGAAGGAGAGATATGAATCAAGGGTTAAAAACCTGGCATCTGTTGAAATTTATGGATAAAGTTGAGCACAGCCAACTGGCAAACAACAGCAGTGGGATCTCCTGCATCAATAACAGCACCGGTGAGTTGTCAGCAGCACAATTTCTCCCTGAAGGACAGGAGGATGACAAAAAGGAGAATTAAATGTCCTGTACCTCTTTCCTGCCCCCTCAGGAAAACGAGCAGCGCTGTCAGACACCCAAAATCAGGAAACCAGAGACAATTGCCCAAGATGCAGGGAGGGTAAAGTAAACAAGATTCTTCTTGCCACAGTAAGTGCTGACTTCAAAGGGAATTAAAGGAGTTGTTCAAGCCCAATTCCTTGTCGCTGCTCAGGAGTGATGCACGCAGGGCCCTCGTTCTCCTCTCTCCTGGGATAATCCTGGAGCTGGGGCTGAGCCTGGGGGTGTGGGGATGGCAGCAGATAAACAGAGCTGGCAGCAGCACAGCTGCTGGTGGTGATGGCAGCGAGAGGGAATGAGCAGTGGCAAAAAACAAAGCAAAAAAGCAAATGGCAAAAAACAAAGCAAAAAACAAAGCAAAAAGGCAAATGACAAAAAAGCAAAGCAAAAAAGCAAATGGCAGAAAAGCCCCAGCTCTCCCCAGTGCGTGTTCTTTTATAGAAACTTCCCAACAAGCTGAGGCACAAACTCAAGCCACTGCTTCTTCACCTGTGAGAATTCTGGTTTCTTAGCACGCCGGGTTATGTATAAACTATGCCTATGGTCCATCTTGTTCTAACTGGAAAATGTGAGCAATATTCTTACTACAGTTTTATTATGTCTAAAACTGGAGCCTCCATAGATATACCAGTATCCAGGATTGTTTGTCAACCTTCACTAGAACTCACACTTCTGTTCTGGCATCTGAGACCTTTTACTCACTAACAGCACTTAAAACTCATTTTATTTACTTGCTTGCTTGCTTATCCTAAAACTCATTTTACTTACTTGCTTCCTTATACTAAAACTTATACTAAAACTTACTTTATGTGTGAGTGGCTTGACACGCTTCAATCCATCCAAAGGTTTGAACTCAATCCCTGCACTCTGATGTCTCTCTGAAGGATTCAGAGAGATTCCTGGCTGCCTGGCTCCAGCAGTTCTCCTTCCATCGGGCTCTTCCAGGGAATGTTTCAGCCACGGCTCCTCCGGGCTCATTCAGACCCAGCGCCTTTGGTGACGCAAATCTGGAGTCAGTGGCTCGGAACCCGCGAGGGCAATTAGTCAGCAATGTGAAACCTGGCACAGCTCAGCCCCACAGCAAGAAATCCTTATCTGAAGGACTTTTAAAAAATGTTTGGAGCTGTGCAGAGCAGGGCTGGCTTTGTTTGTGATCACTTCTCACCCTCTGCTTTTCCTCTGTTTTACCTTGTCCTGGTACGTGGTGAACAAAGGGAAAGGGAAGCTGGAGTCTGGAGTGCTGTTCAAAATATTTCCAGGGGGATTTTTCAGTTCTGCAAAACTTTTCTGAAGCGCTTCAGGAGCACTGGAATCCCCAAATTACATTAATTCCTAAATTTTTAGCAGTGTGATGTGCTGAGAAGCCTGAAAGGGGCAGGAGAGGGATGATGTGGTCTCTGAATCACTCCTAATTCTCTTAATTAATATTCAGTAAAACTTGGCTTGTCCTCCTTGGCTTTCAGGCTCGGTATTCCCAGGGAATTTGGTGAGTGATCCCTGCTGATCCTCACTCCCAAATCCCCACTGGGACCTGGCCCTGGAATTCAGCACCAATCCCAATTTATCCCCACCACAGCCCCTCCTTCAGCTCTGCCATTGCTTGGCTCTTCTGCTTCCCTCCTTGTAAAACACATTTATTAATATTCATGCATCCTTTAAAAAGTCTTGGCCAGCCTCTTGTAATTAATCATTTACTAAATTGCTAATTGAGGCAGCTCAGCCTGAGCGTTCTGCTGTCACAGGGAAAATTTCAATGTCTCCAAAACTGCTTTAAACGTCTTTAAAAGCTGCAGCCTGCTACCAAATAACCTCACATTTGGAATCTGCTGGGCAAAACATGGAGTTTGATCCTCAGATGGTTGTTCTTGATGAAAAACATGGACTGGAGAGGGAGAAGTTCAGAAATGCTCACAGAAATGATAAAATACACATTCCTGACCAATAGAAAAATGCTGTTTATTCTGTTTTTTTGCCCTAGAAATGAGAGGTTTCTGGTTGAAAATGATGAATCCCTTCTCTGTGTGCACCTCCAAGCACAGGTGTGTATCCCTCTGTGTGTCCCTGTGTGTGTCCCTCTGTCTGTCCCTCTTTGTGTCCCCAAGCTCTGTGCCCACCTCAGCTCTGTGCCAGGGTGGCACCAACGCACAGACTGGGAAAGAAAAAAGTTGTAATTGAGATATTTCCTGTCCCAGAGTGATGAAAACAGCTCAGTTTGTGTGAGAAACAGTGCAGAGTGTGAGTGAGGCAGGGAGGGAAGGTGCCTTTACGTCCCTGCCATGTGTGGGAGCAAGGAGTGGAAAGGAAACATTGAGGAAATGCATCCCAGCCCCCCAAAAAATGGATTTTTAGAGCCCTGCTGTTGTTATCTGAGTGGATGTGCCCATGGGTGGTGGTTGTGAGGAGCACAGGACACCAGACTGGAACAAAAATTCCTTTAATCCTTCATCCCCTACAACAACTCCACCCATTCCCTCGAGTTTTGGAAGGATAAAATCCCGAGGTTCAGTTTAAAAAGGGCACAGAATGGAGAGTTAAATTAAAGATTTTAACAAAAAGAATGACAGATGTTGCCCTCCATAACCTCACTCTTTCTTGACAAAACTTTTCCAGGGAATTATGAATCCAAAAAAACTCTAAGGAGTGCAAATAACACCGAGGTGGCAGAGAACTCGTGGCCCAAATTTTTGGCCAGTTCTGCTGCGGTGGCAAAAATCAGCAAATTTCTGAGCTGTGATTTCTGATTTTCTGAGCTGTGCTGGATAAATTTCTGCTATTTCAAATAACACCTCCCGAGGCTCAGGCTTGCTGTGGTTCAAGCAGGGCCACAGGTGGCAGCTGGGGACATGGCCAGGATCATTTCCCATCAAATTCACCCCGACAGGGCAATTCCGTGGATAAATTGCAGGACAAACAGAGCTGTTTGGAGAAGTTGTTATCTTGGCAGTTCCCTGAGTGACCTGGCTGCTGATTGCCCTGCCTGCCATTCCAAGGGTCAGGGAAAGCTGACAGTGAAAATGAGGTTTTTTAGGATAATTCCTGGTCTGGTGAGCTTGTCCACAGCCCAGGATAGGCACTGGTTTAACTGGTGCTGCTGGGGAAGGGATTGCTCGTGGGCAGGGATTGTGGATGTGGTGACAGGCAGGGAAAACAGCAGTTTAAGTTTTCCCAAGCTACTAAAAAAAAAAAAACAAAAAAAACCCCCCAAAACCCAAAAAAACCCAACAAAAAACAAACAAACAAACAAACAAAACCCAAAAACCCAAAAAAACAACAACAACAAAAAAAACAAATTAAAAAAACCCAAAAAAACCCCAAATAAACCTCAAAACACTAGGAAAGAAAGAATTAATAACCAAGTTTAGCACCTAGTGTTGTGAGGAAGAAGAGTACGTAAAAAATGTAATGCTTTAATAAAAGCATGTTTACAAAAAGTGCTGCCTGCCTTAAACCAATACATTTATTCTGTCCTTAGTTCAGCAAACCAATCTATAAAAATGTGCCTACTCCTACAATAAATCACTTCTTCTGCTTTCTGAATAAAGCCTGTGCTACTGGATTTTTTCACCACTCCTCAGCCTTACAGCAACACAGGGATGACCTTGCAGGTCACTGAGCATTCCCTGGAATTCCGGATGCAGCTGCACGAGGTCAAAAATGGGGGGAAATGATCGATAATGCCCAACCTGCCCCAATCTGAGATGTTCTGGAGCTTGGGGCACCCTGGGACAGTGAGAGGTGTCCCTGCCCATGGCACTGGATGGGATTTAAGGTCCCTTGCAGCCCAAACCATTCCAGAATTCCGTGCCATTCCTCCCTAATCAGCACAAAAAGGACCAGGAGCAGCTGATGTCACTGCAGGGATGTTCCTGCTTTGTTTTTGGGATAATCTGCCAAGAGTTCACTCCCCAGACGTCACCACGAGCTCGGAGCTTTCTCACACCCCTCACACAAAAGCTTTTGTTGGGATTTTCCAGCTCTTACGGAGATGCTGAGCACAGACAGCGCTTGGCATTGTTCACTGGAGCTCCTGTTCTTCCAAGGAGAGGCTTTTCCTTTTTTTTCCTTTCCTCAGGATAAAGGTGGGGTGCCAGGGCAGGAGATTACTCAGGACATGACGGTGACACCAACAAAAAGCTCATTATGTGAGGTTCAAGGGAAATGTTCAACCCTGGGCTCTTCCCCCTCTGTGTCCCTGCTGGTCAGGGAAAAACAACAGAGAAATCAACTCTTAATTCAGCTCCAGTCACATTCCCTGGAAGGGTTTGTTCAGCATTCCCTGGAAGGGTTTGTTCAGCATTCCCTGGAAGCAGGAATGTCCTGAGAGCTCTGCACTGATGCAGGCTGCTCTCTGCAAACAGATTTTGTGCTGAGAAGGGGCCAGGCTCTTCTAGGAGATGGTGGGACAAGGAGAAGCAGCCTCCAGCTGTGGTTACTGTGCTAAAAAAAAAGAGACACAGAGAGAAAGGGCAGCAACACACATGGAGCTCTTTAGGGAAAAAAAGCCAACTTTATTGAAGGGACAGCCCATTTTTAAAGCATATTTCATGGAGCTAAAACAGGACAGCAGCTCATTGGACAATTGGGAGAAACATCCATGAGACCATCCCTCAGGATGTGTCCCACGGGAAAAACACCAGGTGTTTATAGATTAATCTTTATTATGAATTCCATTCTGTTTTTCACCAGATCCTATTCTGTTTTTGACCATATTATCATCCTGGGAGAGTCCTTCCCTAACTGAAGCCATAATCAGCTTCTCAGTCTGGGAATGGAGCTGGGAGACAAGAGAAGTCCAGGCCTGAGGGAGAATTCTGAAGCTCTCTAAATGTCTGTGTCCACATCCAGCCATGCCAGAGGAGTTCAGGTTGGATATTAGGAAAAATCTCTTCCTTGAGGAGGGGTTAAGCCCGGGGCAGGGTGGTGCTGGAGTCACCAAAATGAGCAGATGTGGAGCTCGGGAACAGGGATTTGGGCCCAGCTTGGACAGGATGATCCTGGAGGTTTCTCCAGCCTTGGTGACCCTGTGACACCAAACTGCTCCTCCAGCAGTGACTAAAACACCTCCAAAAAGCAGAAACCAGAGATTTCAGAGAACTCTGTGCTGGGGAATGACACATCTGCCTGTCACAGGAAGGAGTGGGAGCTGGGGATTAAAAATCCCATCGATATGGACATAAATCTCCCAGAAAATCCAACTTTTCCACCATCCCTTGGCTTTTCCCACTTCAGTCCCATCCTGACCCAGATCCAGCCCCTTTCCCAACATGACCCAAATCCAGTTCCTGGTGCCTGGGTCACTCTGAGCTCAGCCACAACAATTCCCTTGAAGGATCCCAGTGCCACATCCCATTTTCCAAGGAATTGCCACAACAAATCCCAAGCCCTGATTGCAAATTCTCCTGAATGTTGACAGCCACGATGGTCAAACACACAGAGGAACTTTTGCTGGCACTGTTTCATCACATGCAGGAGAATTTCATACTCAGGAAATTTTAAAAGCGGGTTTTTATTTTGCTTTTCAAATGCAATAAAACTGTAAAAAGTTAAATGCAATATAAATATAAAATAAAGTGCAAAATAAATCAAAGCCTATACTGAAGAATAAAGTCCTAGAGTAAGAACCCGTTGCAATTCAACAAAACAGAATTTCCTCTGATGTTTTTCCACTTTTATTCACTTCCTTATTGGACTCACCCTGAAATCTTTCATGAAATTGGGTGCCTGTAAAATGAATAAACAATATAAAATTTTTATTCCTTTTTTTTTTCTTTGTGCTCTATAACTGACAGGAGTTCTTAAAAGTTACATTTAGTAAATACTTGGGCAGTTGCATCTCCAAATATTTTGTTCCTTAATATTTCTTTCTCATTAATTCTGTTTTGCCACTTCACAGCACCAGTAAGTGTGGAAGCACAGCAAAATCAGCTTTCCTTGGAGCACCCTGGCACCTTTTAGCCCAAGAATGCCCAAGAACAAGATGCTCAGAAAAAAAAAATATATATTTTTAAAAAAAAAATATTTGCCTGGAGTTTTATGAAATTAAAAAAAAAAAATTAAAAATCTGGCTTCAGATTTGTAACTTAAAAAGCTTCCAAGGTTACTGTGCCCTTCTCACATTTTCATGATTGAAAACAAGAGGGGGGAAAAAAACCCAAAAAAACAACACATTAATTTTGCTGGGAATCAGATCCGAGCTCAGAAATCTCTTCCTGATTTATTTTAAGAAAGGAGCTTGGAAATGTTTAACCCAGAATGGCCACGGGCACAAAGGCAGAGATTGCCCGGGGTGTTTGCTCAGGGGTTTAATCCTCCCTGGGCCCTTCTCCTCCTCTCCTATCAACCAGGAAAGCTCCAAATGTTGGCTCTGGATTCCAACGAAACCACGGCTCAGGTGAGGTTCAGGTTCACAGCAGAATTTCAGGGTTTTTTTTGAAGTTTCTTTGGTTGGTTTTGATATTTCTGTTGTTTCTTCGGATATTTCTGTGGTTTCTTCTGATATTCTGTTGTTTCTTTGGATATTTCTGTGGTTTGTTTGGATATTTCTGCTGTTTCTTTTGATATTCTGTTGTTTCTTTGGATATTTCTGTTGTTTCTTTGGATATTTCTGTTGTTTCTTTGGATATTTCGTTCTGTCTTTCTGTACAAGTCAAAGCCCATTGAATCATGGAATTGTTGAGGCTGGGAAAGACCTTTAAGATCATCAAGCCCAGCACCACATCCCCCAGTGCCACATCCACACATTTTTGGAACTTTTCCAGGGATGGGGACTATACCACCCATCCCAGGGCTTTCCAACCCTTTCCATAAAGAATTTTTCCCCAATATTCCAATCTAAGCCTCTCCTGGGGCAACTCGAGGCCGTTTCCTCTCATCCTGACACTGTTTCCTGGAAAAGAGCCTGATCCCCCCCTGGCTCCACCCTTTTTCTGGAATTTTCTCCAGAATCCTTGCCCTGAGGGTGGGAATGAAACAGGACCAGTTCATGGGCTGGATGTGAAGAATGTGCTTTGTGGATGTGAGAAATCCATGCTTGGCAGCAGGAAACCCTTCCAAAGCTCAATTGAGGGATGGTGGTGCCAGGAGTTGGTGGCACAAGTGTCCCAAAAGCATCCAAAAATATCCAAAACTCAAGCAAAGTTTGCATGAATGGTGGGGTTTGGTTGAAGGTTGGTTTTGATGATCTTGGAGGTGTTTTCCAACCTTTTTGATTTGATTCAAAGCCCCAAATCCAGGAGAGTCTCTGCTGTTCCTCCTTCAGAGTGCTGCAAATTTAAAACCATCCCTGCTTTGGACTGGGAGCAGCGGGAAAGGAATTCCTGAGGTTTTCTCTCTGTTTTTTATTAATGCTTTTATGGCCGTGTTTGACTGGGATTAACAAACATCCCAAGAGCTCTGCCACTGTTTGCCAAGCCAAATGATTGCTGACAGCACCTTCATGCAGAGCAGGGATTTGGGAATCTTTCCTGCTGCTGTCAGAACCTCAAACAATGAGCTGAGGGACAGTGGTGGCTTTACAAAGCCACAGCCATGAGCTGGAATTAAACAAGGAATGATCATGACAGCACGAGCCACTGACCTTGGAATTGCTGCCATGGAGCACAGGGAACATCTCCTGCAGTGCTGGTGAGATGTGCAAAGCTGGAGTGAAATTCCTGCCCCCTCTATGAAATCCTTCATTAACTCTGCCCTCTAAAATTGGTGTTCGTTGTTTTCTCCAACTAAACAGCAAAAATAACAGGAAAAAAAAAATGGATTTGCAGCCCGAAAGCAGCCAGATCGTAAATGTGGTATTCTGTGTGCCTGACCAAATTCAATTAAATGCTTTTGGAAGTTTGTTTTACTCCATTTAGTTTCCAGAATTTTGCCTTCTGCAGGTAATAATTGGGGAGGAGATTTTCCTTGGAATGTCCCTGTGCACACTTGGGCTGGCACTCTTTGGACAGTTAAAAACTCTTTGGCTGGTTAAAAACTGCTCCTGTACCCACAGCACTTTAAAGCACTCTTTGCTTTGCCTCCAGTTAAAATACTCCAGCAGGCCAAAAGTCACAGGGAAAGCAGGAAAAGCTGGTGAATATATTTTGGCTGAACAACATCCATTAAATCCTGGCTTTGTTCCAGCTTAGAAAGCAAAATAAAGGCAAGCTGGAAAGTTTTTGGTTCTCTGACAGGGCAGGCCAGTGGAATAACCTCCTGCTCCTCTCTGGATGTGTGGCTGTGCAGAGGCACCACAGGATTTTTTTTTGCCATCTGCCAGTCCCCAGCCCCCTAAGTGTCCCCTCAGGGCTGGCTCCTGTCACCTCCCACATCTCCTGTCACGGCAGTTCCAGAGCCACGGCACAGGGCAGGGGCAGCTTTTCCTCCCAGCACCTGATTCCTTCATCCCCCTTTGTGGGTTTCACAGAATCCCAGAATTCCAGAATCACAGAACAGAATCACAGAGTCACAGAATCTGAATCATGAAGTCACAGAATCCAAATCACAGAATTCACAGAATCCCAGAATCCCAGAATCCCAGAATCACAAAACAGAATCACAGAATCACAGAGTCACAGAATGAGAGTCACAGAATCACAGAATTCACAGAATCACAGAACAGAATCACAGAATCAGAGTCACAGACTCATAGAATCAGAGTCACAGAATCACCAGACTGGAAGAGACCTTTAAGATCATCAAGTCCAACCCACGCCCTAACACCTCAGCTAAACCATGACACAGTCCAGTGCCATGGATTGAAAATATTCAACTTTTAAAACACATCCAGGGAAGGTGACTCCACCACCTCCCTGGGCAGACAATTCCAGTCCTTTATCACCGTTTCAGTAAAAAACTTTTTCCTAACATCCAACCCAGATTTCCCTTGCTGTTTCCCTTGCTTGTGCTGTTTCACAGGTAAAATCCTGCTGCAGGAAAATCCACCTGCAGCCCGGAGCAGGATGGAACCAGAAGGCTCCCAGTGCCTGGGAATGGCAGCCTGGTCCCCATCATATGACAGGAACATTCCTCAGACAGATGAAACTCGAGAGCTCTGCTGTTTGTCTCAAAGTCTCACTTTTTTCTGGCTGATTTGGATGTGGAAATATTCCATCCTCTGGCCAGGGGCTTATCTGATGGAAGACAACCGTGCGTGGAGTGAGCAAACAGGGCTGAGCTCGGCCTTTGTTCGTGCTGCAGTGCCCGGGGCTGTCCTGCTCCCGGGGCACGGGAGGCGGCCCAGGAGCCTGCGCCGCACCAAACCAGTTCTGATCACACGCTGAGGAATCGCTCCTCGTGTTTGGAGCTGTCCCTGTAGAACTGACCCCTCCATGGCCAAATCACCGGGCTCGACTCATTTACCTTCATTTCTCGTCTATTCCACTCAAGGGCTACTTGTTCTTTTTACTCTTTCCTTTCCTTTCCTTTCCTTTCCTTTCCTTTCCTTTCCTTTCCTTTCCTTTCCTTTCCTTTCCTTTCCTTTCCTTTCCTTTCCTTTCCTTTCCTCTTCTTTCCTTCTTTTCTCTTTCCTTTCCTTTCCTTTCCTTTCCTTTCCTTTCCTTTCCTTTCCTTTCCTTTCCTTTCCTTNCTCTTCTCTTCTCTTCTCTTCTCTTCTCTTCTCTTCTCTTCTCTTCTCTTCTTTTTCTTTTCTTTTCACCATCCCAGGCTGCTCCAAGCCCTGTCCAACCTGGCCTTTGACACTTCCAGGGATGGGACACCCACAGCTTCTCTGGGTAAGATTCCCAGAGATTCCCAAGATCCAATCCCAAGATCTTACAGGACGGCATCAAGGGATCCCTGGGGCCACTCAGGTGCTGCCCCACCCCTCCATGGACACCTGGAGCTGGAGGTTCAGATCCAGATGTGCCAGATCCTGGTGTACAGATCCAGGTGTACAGCTTGAGGAAGGTGTTTCCCTCAAGCACATTCTCTCTGCTGGTCCCAAGCAGAGCCTGGCTGGTGGCTCCCTGTCCACACAGAGAGATTTTGGTCAGTGATTCCAATTCCAGAAAAATCCTGGTGCTGCAGAGGAGATTTTGGTCAGTGATTCCAATTCCAGAAAAATCCTGGTGCTGCAGAGGAAGCTGAGGCTGGACAGTCACTCCTTTGTTCTTTTCTTGCCTGGAGCAGGGGCAGGGATGACTCAGTGAAGTGATCTCTGTTTGCTCTCGGTGTGGGGAGAGCAGAGTCCATGGGGCTGGACACTCAGGTTATCCAGGTGAGAGGGTTCTGCTTCCCCTTTCTTGTTTGCCAACACAAAAACCACCTCGTGCCCTCGGCTGCTGTGCCTGAATTCCTGTGAGAGGAGCTCAGGGACTGACTGAGGCTGAGCCACGCGTGGGGAAAAATCAGGAGCAAAACCTTCCATGGGAAATGTGGGGGTGAGAGAGGAAAGGATGGAATAATTTGGATTGGGGTGACATTAAAGCACATCCAGTGTCACCCCTGCCATGCAGGGACACGTCCCAGGGTGCTCCAAGCCCCAGATTCAGCTCATGGAGGGCAAGGGTTGGATCTGCTCAGCTGAGGCCTCACCTGCAGAGCTGCTCCAAGAGGATTTGGAGATGTTGGGGACAATGCAAAGGAGGCTCCAGGATGATCCCAGGGATGGAGCAGCTCTGCTGGGAGTAAAGGATGGGAGAGTTGGGATTGTCCAGCCTTTGTCCACCCAAGGTGCTCCAAGCCCCAGATTCAGCTCATGGAGGGCAAGGGTTGGATCTGCTCAGCTGAGGCCTCACCTGCAGAGCTGCTCCAGGAAGGATTTGGAGATGTTGGGGACAATCCAAAGGAGGCTCCAGGATGATCCCAGGGATGGAGCAGCTCTGCTGGGAGTAAAGGATGGGAGAGTTGGGATTGTCCAGCCTTTGTCCACCCAAGGTGCTCCAAGCCCCAGATTCAGCTCATGGAGGGCAAGGGTTGGATCTGCTCAGCTGAGGCCTCACCTGCAGAGCTGCTCCAGGAAGGATTTGGAGATGTTGGGGACAATCCAAAGGAGGCTCCAGGATGATCCCAAGGATGGAGCAGCTCTGCTGGGAGGAGAGGATGGCAGAGCTGGGATTGTCCAGCCTGGAGAGGAGAAGTTTTGGGGTGGCCTCGGTGTGGCCACCGTTAACTGTAGGGGCCTAGAGGAGGATGAGAGACTTTGACACGGCCCTGGAGGGAAGAGAAGGGGAAATAACTTCAAGCTGGTACAAAGTAGGTTTAGATGGGATATTTGGGATAAATTCTTTGCTGTGAAGGGGGTGAGGAGCTGGGATGGAATTCCCAGAGGAGCTGTGGCTGATCCATCCCTGGAAGTGTCCAAGGCCAGGCTGGGACGGTGAGAAGTGTCCCTGCCCATGGCAGGGGTTTGGAGCAGGGTGGTGTTTAAAGTCCCTTCCAATCCAGGTAATTTTGTGATTCTGGGTTTATTCACACCCCTCTGAACTCCAAAAACAGAGCCCTGGTGGATTCCAGCCAGCACAGAATTGTGCTCAACCCCACATAGGAACAGGCAGAATTCCCCTTCCCTCGGGAAAAGGGAGCCAGCCCTCACGTAGGACCAGCAGAAACAATACCAGAAACAACACCTGCAAAACATAAAATAAAAAAAAAAAAAAAAAAAAAGGCTCCTTAATTCACAATGATGTTCTTTGTCACTCGTGCCGTGGAGAACATTAAACAGCTCGGACGTGTGCACACAATTACACAACAGGGGCAACGGCCAGAAATGGGGCTGCAGGTGTGTGTTCTGAGGAGAATTAACCTTCCAAAAATCACTTTAATCGAGTTAAGAGCTTACGAGAAGTTCATGGCTCTTGAGAAATGCATGGCAAGGTCCCGTGCCTTCAGTTAACTCCCTGCAGCCTGCAGTGGCTGGAGCTGCACAGCCTCCATCACCCCGGGGCAGGATAATTAAGCAAAACGCAGCTAATGAAGGGGGGAAGATGAAGTAACTGATTTTTGGCCTTACATTTCAAAGAAAAGGGAAGGAAGGAAGGAAGCCACGCACTTGTAACACCAAATATGTCTGTGATCTTCTCAGGGCAAAAAGTGCTGCAGGGATGTAAAATATTTGTGATGAGGTTTCATTAGTCAGGCTCAGATGACAGACTGATTAAATACACAGCAAAAATAACTCAGCTGGTGCTTACTAAGGTAGTTTCAATCATCGTTTCAGTGAGAAAAAATTATATTTACTTTCTATTAAAGCGTGGTAGTACAAACAGAGCTGCACTTAAGCTGAGGTGCAGGTAATGATCAACTGGAAGGGAGAGAACTTTTCCAAACACTCTGGTCTAAAGAAACCATTGGATCATTTCCTTCAACAAAACCCCAGAAAGTAAAACATTGAGGGCTGGTGGTTGAAGAAAAGGAGGATTATTCACTTTGGGAATGTGTGAGACAACAGAGGCAAGCACAAGGAAAAGCTTTATGTGAAGAAGATGTTTTAAAGAGGTACAGAGCTTATCCAAGAGCAGATCCGAGGTCCTGGAAGGCCACAGGAAGTGTTGTGTTGACTCCAGTGGGTTTTGGATCACTCTGGAAGTGGAGAGGAAGGGATGGGGCTGCAGGGAGAGGCGGGTTGTGGGGACTGGAATGCAGCTGGGAACAGATGGAGGAAGGGGAGTGAACACAGAGGTGAAGCCGTGTGCTTTTATTTGTATTCCTGAGAAAAATAACCTGCAGGAGGGCTTGGGATGGGGCCTGGGAGCAGGGAGGGGGGCAGGAGAAGGCAGAGACCGAGCAGTGATGCAATGGAGCTGTGGCTGGATGAGCAATCCCACATCCCTGCCCTTGCTCCCAGGGGAACAGGATGTGGTGTCGGGGCAGAGCTGTGCCGGGGTGGATGGGGGCAGCAGAGCCAGGAACAGAACCGAGAGCAGAACCAGAACAGGGCCAGGAACAGAACCAGAACAGAACTGAGAGCAGAACCAGAACAGGGCCAGGAACAGAACCAGAACAGNCAGAACCAGAGCAGAACCAGAACAGAACCAGGAACAGAACTGAGAGCAGAACCAGAACAGAACCAGAGCAGAACCAGGAACAGAACCAGAACAGAGCCAGGAACAGAACCAGGAACAGAACCAGAACAGAACCAGGAACAGAACCGAGAGCAGAACCAGAGCAGAACCAGGAACAGAACCAGGAACAGAACCAGGAACAGAACCGAGAGCAGTACCAGGCACAGAACCAGAACAGAGCCAGGAATAGAACCAGAACAGAAGCAAGAAGATAACCAGGCACAGAACCAGAACAGAACCAAGAGCAGAACTAGAGCAGAACCAGGCACAATCCTGGCCCTCAGCTCTGTCTCAGGGGTTCAGGGGTGGCTGAATGTGGGTCTGCTGGAGGAGACTTTGTTTACTCCTGAAAATCCCTGTTTGGTGCTTCAGTACCTTTCCAAACCTCGTTCAACCTGAACTTTGGGACAAGGCAGAAGCAGAGAAGTGATCCACACCTGGATTTTTCCTGAACTCTGCCGAGTGCTTCCATACAACTCTCCTTTTACTTTCAATCCAGGCAGGATTGCAGACCCTCAGTGTAGGGGTGAAATTCACCCTTTGCTGCTTCTTTCTTTTAATTGTTCAGGGAGCATTTGGGTTAAACCCACCAATATTCAGTCACTAAATGTTGAGACAAACTCGCCATCCAATTTTACCCCTCTAGGAACATGAAAACTGCTCACTTGGACTTTGGCCTGTTGTTTAGTGAATGCAGAAAATCCCAAGCCAGCTGAGAGCTCAGGGACACCTCTGTGAGCACCTCCAGGGGAAAGAAGCCACGATCAGATTATTCCAGAATCACTGAGGCGAGGGCAGGAACATCAAAAGCTTTTCCAGTCACTAAAGGAAATTACATCCCATTGCCTTTCAAGTCTCCCCAAGACCTTCATCCTGCACATTCCCTCCTTCCTGGCAGCCCTTTGTTGGGATGGAACTCTCCCTTCCATCCTGCTGCAGAGCACAGCTTTTATGAAGAGCAGTAACTCTGGAGATGGGGGGGTCACACAGCATTTCACCTGCGTCATGCAGAGAGAATGAGATGAGATCAATGCTTGGCCAGCAGCCACTTGTTTTTTAAATCAGTTGTTCACAGTTATTTCTCTCAATTATTTATTTTTCTTGCGAGGCGAGGATGTAGTCTAAGAATGCCCAGCTTGTTTTTAGTCATGGAATGTTTAAAACACTGAATTGTCCACCTTTCATCTCCACAGGATTTAATGACACAACTCCTGCCTGATTTTGAGCAACTCAGATGAGCACCTGGGCAGGGAGATGTCCAAATCCTTCATGAATTCTTTCCCTGGAAGTCTCTTTCCTAACCTGGGGTGGCAACATGAGTTGAAATATTTGATTGAAGTGTCCCAAACAAGCAGCTGCCAAAAATTGTTATCAATTAACACCATCCTACACTTAATAAAAGTCCAAACCCATCTGTTTGCAGCTCCCAATCTGTCCCAGAACGTCTGGAGATCCAGCAAAGTTCTAAGGGGAAAGTTTGGCTTTAAAATGTTCCAAAAATCAGAACTTTTCTACAGAGAAATAGTTATTTCCCAATGCTTATATGGGGAGGGTAGTGGCAGTAAAATTCTCCTGTGGATCTAATTCCCCTGTAGATATACATAGATATATTTACTCATTTATAAATTAACATAAATTATGAACACATTAATTACCGTGTCATGTGTGTTGCTGACACTGCCATATATGAATATAAATTTATATTTAAAAAATAGATATATTTACTCGTTTATAAATTAACATAAGTTATGAACACATTAATTACCGTGTCATGTGTGTTGCTGACACTGCCATATATGAATATAAATTTATATTTAAAAAATAGATATATTTACTCGTTTATAAATTAACATAAGTTATGAACACATTAATTACCGTGTCATGTGTGTTGCTGACACTGCCGTATATGAATATAAATTGATATCCATGTGATCCATTCCAGTTCTCTGTACTCTGTAACCACTATTTTAACCCATGAAAAATTCACTTTCTCTAAAGCAGTTCTGTATTGACACCTGTGGCCTGAGCAATTTTATTACTCCTTTATTACAGCTGACTGAGTCAATGGGGTCCTTCTTTGGCAGAGATTTTTGGGATATTATTGGACAGAGCTCACCTGGATCATTCACTGCTCTGCCTCCTTTATTTAATCACCTGAGCCTGGAGCAAACATTACTAACAGGGATGACAGGGCAGCAAAGGCTCTGCTCAGTGTTTGTTCTGTCAGTGATTCACTGAGCAGATTCAGGGCTAAATACTCACAATTAAAGCACAGCTTCACCCCCAGCCCTGCTGACCTGTTTTACCCCAAACTTCCTGGGAACTCTCCCATTCCTTGACATCCCACTGGTTTTGATCCAGCTTTTATCAGCCAGATAAAAGATGAATAGATGAATAGAATGAATATTGTATTGTATTCTATTGTGTTCTATTCTATTCTATTCTATTCTATTCTATTCTATTCTTCTATTTTATTCTATTATTCTATTCTATTCTTCCATTCCATTCCATTCCATTCCATTCCATTCCATTCCATTCCATTCCATTCCATTCCATTCCATTCCATTCCATTCCATTCCATTCCATCCCATCCCATCCCATCCCATCCCATCCCATCCCATCCCATCCCATCCCATTCTATATTCTATGAATATTCCATTAATAGATGGAATTAGGACCAGCCCAACCGTTCTATAATTCAATGACAGCTCCAATCTCCACATTTATTGATGTATTGATTTATTGAATTATTGATGTAATGAATTTTCTTTTCCCCATTTTTAGGGAAGTGAATCCAAAGCAGGGATCGATCCCTACCCCGAAGTTTGGGGCACAAAGCAAGCAGCAGGAACTCCCCTTGCTGTAACACTCTGTGCCTTGGTGTTGTGCAACACCTTGAGCAAACACTTCCTCCTGCAGGAGCAGGAATAAAGCTGAACCCGTCCCTGCCTCTCAGTCACAGCCCAGAGCAGCTCCCGGGCAGGGCCACGCTGGGAACCGGCAACTGGGAGCAACTGGGAGCAACTGGGAACAACTGGGAACAACTGGGAACGCCACATTCCTACCCCACGGAGCCCCAGCACAGCCCAGAGCATGAAAATCCTCCTCATTTCTGCTCTTCTGCTGCATTTCCTCCAACAAGGTACTGCACTTTCCCTTTTACTCCTCTATTGTTTTTGCTGTGGGTAATGCTGCGTGGATTTTTAATTAACTGGTGGATAACAGGGAGGAACAGCGAGTTAAAAATTGGGAAATGGAGTTGGGATATTTGGGATTTTCTGTTTGAGGCAATTATCTGTGAATGGAGTTGGGATATTTGGGATTTTCTGTTTGAGGCAATTCTCTGTGAATGGAGTTGGGGATATTTGGGATTTTCTGTTTGAGGAAATTCTCTGTGAATGGAGTTGGGGATATTTGGGATTTTCAGTTCGAGGCAATTCTCTGTGAATGGAGTTGGGGATATTT
>VWZS01011063.1:23552-34893 GCA_013397075.1 Rhabdornis inornatus
TGGTCCATTTTTTTTTAATGGGGTTTGGGATATTTGGGATTTTCTGTTTGAGGCAATTCTCTGTGAATGGAGTTGGGGATATTTGGGATTTTCTGTCTGAGGAAATTCTCTGTAATTCTTTGGTTAGAGCAGCATTTACTTGTTTGAAAAGTGGCCATAAAGACCCACAACTGGCTGGGTTTGTGACCCAATAAAGCAACACTTACCCTGCAAGTGAGAGGCCAATTTACCCAATCACAGCAATTTATCAGCATTTTGGCCATAAAATAACAGATTTCTGTATGAATTCAATTACAACATTACCTGATTTAAAGTATTGAACACCCTTTATTTATCTGCATGATACTTCAGGTTATAAGTGACTCCACCTGACCAGGCCCCACTTTTTTTTCTCCCCCAATTTCAATTCCTGTCACCAGGGAATGGGATTTTTCAGGGCTTGGCCTGCACAAACACGCACAGGATTTATATCCATAATCAAACATATAATTATCATTCAGGCACAAATCTATAATTTGGGTTTTTTGCACAGAACACCTCAAAATGTGCACACCATTAAGGTGTCATTACCTCGACAAAACCACAACTTCATTGTCAATAAAATCCTCCCTAATGATTTTTTTTTGCTGGTTGAGGCCCTTGGAAAAGCACACAATTATTTGTTCCTTATTACAAATTGTTGTACGAGGCCCAAGGAATTTCTTTCCTCCTTCAAGCTCGAGACAAAGCCTGAAGGTAGCAAAGACAATGCGCTGATTAAAAAAATCCCTCGAAGAAATAATTAATTCCAAACAAAACCAACCAGTTTTCCTTGAAATTCTGTTTGGATCACATTGCAGGGAAGGGATGAGTTTAGTCCTGAGCCTCCCTTTAAGCCTTGCCTTAACTTGAACTCTCTGGGCTGGAATTGCACAAAGGGTGTGGAGAGATAAAATTTGAGATCTCTGTTCCAAGAGTCCTGAAATATCCCTGGGATTGCTCCACAAGGACACACTTGAGGCCTGTGGAGAGAAATCTGAAAAGCAGCAGGTTTTTTTTTTTTTGAAAATAAAGATAATTAATTGGTTAAAGATAATTAATTGGTTAATTTTTTTTTAAAAAATAAAGATAATTAATATCCCTGGGATTGCTCCACAAGGACACACTTGGGGCCTGTGGAGAGAAAAATCTGAAAAGCAGCAGGTTTTTTTTTTTGAAAATAAAGATAATTAATTGGTTAAAAACCCCATAAAGCACCATGGTGAGTGGCAGGAGTAAAGTTACACCTGGTAGCTGCTCCCAGCACGTGCTGACACAGGATCCCTCTGCACCATTAAATCAACATCTTTATCAAGATACAACCACGTCTGCTCTGCAATTACTTTTGGAAAGAGTTGAATCAAATAAATCATTGATAAAAGAATGGATCAGTTTGTTTTACTGCGACAATTTGCATGAGGATGGGCTCTCCTGTTCCAGAGAGAAAATTACAGTAATTGGAGGCCTCTCTGCTGGGAAAACCTGGCCCTGGGGCAGGAATTACCATGGGATGCTCTGTTCCTTTGTTTTTGTGGGGTTTTTTCGGCTTTCTAGGGAGCTTAGGGGTTTTTTGGTTGTTGTTGTTGGTTTGTTTTTCAAATACAGGCTCTCAAGAATTCCCCAGTTCAGCTGAAATTCCTTTTTGTACGAGATTGAAGAGTTCAGGGGTATCTAAACCCTGCTGTTGTTGGTGGAAACCAACACATCCCTTTTCTGACCCTGTCTCCTCAAAACCTGGCCCCCAGCTGCCAGGCTGTGCCCACCCCTGCAGGGCAGACCCCAAATTAACTTTGCTCCAAATTTGCTGAGCTTCAGAGCAGAAAACAAAGAGAAATTCTCTTTATCAGCCTTTTATTTCCTCCCCCAGCTCTTTGCAGCCACTGCAGATCACTCAAAGGGGTTCTGGGAGTTAAGGAACCTCCTGGATTCTTTGCACCTTCAAGATTTTCCTCATTTCCTCCCAGTTTTTTTACCTGGCCACGTCCAAATGTCCTCCTGCTGCCCCTCCTTCAACCCAGTTCAGGAGGTAAAAGCTGTGATTATTTATCACCACCCTCTCTCCGAGTTCTGCCACCATTATTTCTGTGCCAAAGCCTTCCTCAGCAGGACTCCTGTTGCAGAGCTGGCATTGTGGGAGTCGATGTGCTGCTGCAGAGGCAGTCTGGACCTGTCTGACACGTGATGAGGTTTGGAGATCACTCATTCCACAAACCCACATCCATTAATTCATGTCACTGGAAAACGCAGAGGGAAAGGCAGTGCTGGCTTGTTGGGGCTTGAACTGCTCAGAGCTGGGGGAAGAAACACAAAGGGGATTGCAGGAAGTGTTTGGACACCTGGAAATAGCAAGGGAGGGCAACTCCTCCAAAATCCAGGATGTGAAAACCTCTGGTGTTGGGTCACACGATGGCAAAGCACAAGGTGCTGCAAGAACCCAAAAGAATCACCTGGGCAGCCATGAAATTGGGTGTTTAATAAAATTAAAATTGTGTTTTCATCAATCCCCATCTGTTTCTCCCCAGGGAGCAGCAGAGGGAAGTTCTCTGGAGCAGAGGAATATGAAATCTTTTATCCACAGAAACTGCACGCGGTGCACAGGAGAAGTATGGGAACGAGCTCAGAGGTAGGAAAGGAGATCAGGATTTCTTGGTGTCATTTCTTGGGTGATTCTGGGACATGGGGAAGGATTTCTGGAGCTAAAACACCCTTGGGTTTTAAGGGTAAGAGAATTTGGACAAACATTTGCTCTTCCCAAATTAAAAATGTGGAGAAGTGATGTGGTGTTTAGGGATCAGGAAATGAGCTCAGTGTGCAGAGAATCCCTCAGGCTCTTCTGAATTTGTGGATCTGCAGAGATGTGGGGTTTGATGCTCCTCGGTGTTTTAATAACCTGTGGACACTTTAATTTGGATTAAATTAAACCAATCATTAAAAGCATCCATGTTCTGTGAAATTCCAGGTGTTATGGAAGTGTCTGAACCCAAACATCCCCTGAGCCCTTCCCCAAGCACGCAGGATTTGTCCTTATGGAGGTAGAAATAAACTTGCAAAATGGAATTTGCTCCTCTAATTAAAACCCCTCAAACACAGCGACCTCCTGCTTATCCTGCTCCTGCCAGAATCCTTGTTTTTGGTGAGAAGAGGAGGAAGAAACACAGCTGGTGTTCCAAAAACACCAGTGGTGAGGCCAGGAGCTGCAGCAGAGAATTTTCTGACACTTAAATCTGTTTGCAGAGCAAATACGATGACACAGTGAAATACGGGATCAAAGCCAGCGGGGAGGAAGTGGTGCTGCAGCTCCAGAAAAATCGGTAGGTTCAGCTCAGCTCCTGCTTTACCCCTCCCTGGGAGCACTGCAGGCTGTTCAGGATGCCAAAAACCAGGAATCAGAGCCCTGCAAAACAGGAGTGGTTCGGTAAATGCAACATTTCAACGGCAGGGAGAGAAAAGGGGAGAGGAAGAATCCTGTCACTGTTCTGGGAATGTGGAATCAGGGCTGGGGATGAGGCATTGCCATGATGGAGGGACTTCCCCTCCTGCTGCCTCTGCTCCCCCATTTCTTCCCTAAATTGTTCAATCCAATGCATATTTCATCTTTTTCTATTATTTCACAAGTTTTCTGTGAAGAGTCTGTGGGTTATGGAATTGTAGCCTGGAGTGACAGGACAAGGGGGATGGTTTTAAATTGAGCGAGAGAGGGTTTAAATTAAAGATCAGGAAAAAATTCCTCCCTGGGAGGGTGGGGAGGGGCTGGGATTGAATTCCCAGAGGAGCTGTGGCTGCCCCTGGATCCCTGGAATTGTCCAAGGCCAGGCTGGAGCACCCTGGGACAGTGGGAGCTGTCCCTGCCCATGGAACTGGGAGAGCTTCCAGGTCCCTTCCCACCCAAAGCATTCCATGATTCTAGGACAGACTCCATGATCTTGGAGGTGTTTTCCAACCTTTATCATTCTGTGGCTCTAGATTTATGTATATCCCTATATTACAGGCAGATAGAGAGATAGATAAATGATAAATAGAGAAATAGATAGATAAATATAGATAAATAAATAGAGAAAGAGATAGATAGATAGATAAATAGATAGATAGATAGATAGATAGATAGATAGATAGATAGATAGATAGAAATAGAGAAATAGAGAAATAGAGAAATAGAGAAACAGAGAAATAAAGAAATAGAGAAATAGAGAAACGGAGAAATAAATAAATAGATAAATAGATAAATAGAGAAATAGAGAAACAGAGGAATGGATAAATAGATAAACAGAGAAATAGAGAAATAGAGAAATAGAGAAACAGAGAAATAAATAAATAGAGAAATAGAGAAATAGAGAAACAGAGAAATAGAGAAACAGAGAAATAAATAAATAGAGAAATAGAGAAATAGAGAAATAGATAGAGAAATAGAGAAATAGATAAATAGATGGAGAAACAGAGAACTAGGTAAACTGATAACAGATGTTTACCTTAGCATTACTTCTCTTGAGCCTGGAGTAACCAAATATAACCTGGCATTGACAAAACCTTCCTGGAAATTGGAATTCTGGCTCCAGCAGAACATGAACACACGCTCCAACAAGCCTGGGTTAGTGGGTGCTTTTCCAGAGGCTGTGCAAATACAGTAGTGCCATAATCAATTCATGTTAAATATAGACTCTAATTAACTGCTTGCCCCTGTTTTAATCTAATCCAAATATTTGGAGTGGGGGGAGGGGAATGGTGTTGTGCTAAATCCTGTTCTTTGAAGAGAAATGGGATTGTGGCAGTGGAAGAGAGCTGCCCGAACAGGAGTCACTGCAGGTGTGCTGCTTTTAGGAAGATTTAAAAAGGACAAAAACAAATAAAAATAAAAATCATTATGTAATTATTTACATCTCTATGTGCCAGGAGATGAGCTCATCCCAAAGAAATCAGACTTTAATTGCTTTCTTCTTTTAGGAAAGTCTTTTTGTTTGAGCAAGGCTTATGAACAAGCAGAATTCCCCTCCCTGCAGCTTTTGCTTCCGAGTTTCTCCGACACTGAGAATAACCGGAGCAATTGTTGGAATTCCCCACGCGCTCAGCGTGCTGTGTCATCAATGGCAACAATTCCCTTGGAATAATGGCTGTGCTTGGCTATTGCAGGGATCTCCTGGCTGGGGATTATTCTGAAACTCTTTATTCTGCTGGCGGCCAACGAATAACAACAACTCCTCGCATCAAGGTAAGGCAGGAAGGGATTTTCCCTTTTGCTTCCAGTCTTGAGTTCACAGGACATTCATGGATGTGAAATAATGGGAGAGATGAGACAGCAAGGGAAGGTTTGGGATCCAGGTTTGGGATCCAGGTTTGGGATCCAGGTTTGGAATCCAGGTTTGGGATCCAGGTTTGGGATCCAGGTTTGGATTCCAGGTTTGGGGTCCAGGTTTAGGATCCAGGTTTGGGGTCCAGGTTTGGGGTCCAGGTTTGGGATCCAGGTTTAGGATCCAGGTTTGGATTCCATGTTTAAAATCCAGTTTTGGGATCCAGGTTTGGATTCCAAGTTTGGGATCCAGGTTTGGATTCCAGGTTTGGGATCCAGGTTTAGGATCCAGGTTTGGAGCCATTCAGGGTGGCTCTGGAGGGATGGCAATGTTGGCACTGTCTCCGGTGCCTGTTGGCAATGAGCTGCACAGTTTGGCTTCCGGGCAGGCACCACCTCAGCGGCTGCTGAACAATTCCTGGGTGGAATTCCAGCCTTTTGTCGGGAGCCAGGGCCATCCCGACGCTTTCAACTCCCGACTGCGCTGTGCAGACTTTGCTCCTCGTGCCCAGCCCCGTGCCGCGGTGTGGGCCCTGATCCCGGCGAGATCCTGAGCTGACAAATCCCCATTTCCTCCCAGATCGCGTTTCCAGCCGCGCTCTGTGCAGCTGCTGCCTCCCCTGAGCCCTGCTCACCCGGCCCTGCCCCTGCACACAACCTCCCGGGATTGCTGCACAAGGGAGTTTTTAATTCACTCCACTCCCATCTCCCACCTAAAGTTCTCCTCCGGGATCATGGGATGTGTTTGAACAACACAGTCTGGAATGGGAAGCCAAATTTTCCTTGTTAGGAGCAATTAGGAGGATTCTGAATGAAATAAATGTGCATAAATATCCAGGTTTGGAATCCAGGTTTGGGATCCAGGTTTGGATTCCATGTTTGAAATCCAGGTTTGGGATCCAGGTTTGGGATCCAGTTTTGGGATCCAGGTTTGGGATCCAGGTTTGGAATGGTTATTATTATTATTCAGATTTGGTTTTGTTTCTGTGTTTGTTTGTTTGTTTTGTTTTGTTTTGTTTTTTTGGTTTTTGGTTTTTGGATTTTTTTGTTTGTTTGTTTGTTTGGTTGGGGTTTTTTGTTTGTTTGGGTTTGTTTTTGTTTGTTTTTGTTTGTTTTTGTTTTTTGTTTTTTTTCCCCCTGATTGCTCCAATTATTTCCAGTCCCTGAATGAATCCTGTCAAAAACCTGGATAAAGATAATTCCCTGTGCTGAACAGGGAATTCCTACCCTGGGGATACTGGATTGTGATCAGCAGTTTTTCCTCTTGTGCCCCCAAAGGATGGAGATAAATTTTCCACTTTTCCCCAGTAACTTTTCCTTTGTGGATGTCTTTTTCCCTCTAACCAAGCTGGCATTTTGTGGTGGAAAACAAACACGTGATAAAGTTAAACCAAAATCCACAAGAAAACAAAAGGCACAGGGAATGAAGGTTTGGATACAGATTTTTAAGAATTCCATTGTGGGTAAAATTTTCCACAACCCCTCAGTGACTTTGAAGTCTCTTTGAACACAGAAACAAAAACCTTAAATCCTTAATCCAATTAAATCCCCAAACTGTTTCCCCTACGCATTTTTAATATAATACCTGTATTTTAATCTCACTGAAATTAATGCATTTAATTGTTGGGTAATTAAAGAACCTTTCCTTGAAATTTGGGCTCAAGGAAACCATTTAGGTGTGGACTTTAACTGAGCAGAACCCAGCAGTGTGTGCTTAATTTGGAGCAGGGAGTGGGAATATTCTTATTTTTGTGTACTGTGCATTGAGCAGAGCCCAGAATTGCTGGCTTTTGTCACAATTTGTGTGTTGAAGGATAAAAATAATGGGTGTACAGAAAACACGGAAACGGTCACAAACTTTTAAAATTCCTTTTAAGCATCTCCTAATAGGAGACTAATTAAGAATATCTCGAGTAGTGCAGTTTATTTTAATGTGTAAAGAGTTAAAATTTTTTATTTTTTTTTTTTTAAATCCCTGGATCCAATGAAGTCTATGGACACCCCAGTGTGACCCTGGATTTTTTTTCCCCCCAGGATCACTGTTACTATGGAGGCCACGTGGAGGGTGATGCTGAGTCTGTGGCGAGCATCAGCACCTGCACAGGGCTCAGGTGAGACTGCAGTGGGTGCCAGGAGCAGAATGTGCAAATCCTGGGATAAATGTCCCAGTGATGGCTTTTGCTTTTATATTTTTCAGAATCTCTGCTGCTTAGTGTGTAACTCTGAAACTACATGTTAGGTGTTAGCAAGGTGTTAGTAAGGTGTTAGTAAGTTCTCTTCACAGTGGAATTAGACAAAACAATTCCTTCCCAGGCAGAGAATCAAGGACACCCAGTACCCAAAAATCAGGAACAGCAAAGGGAAGGGGGCTGAGACTTCACAGCCTGGGGCTGTGGTTGGACAATTGACCCCAATGTGTGGATGAAGCAAAACTTATAAAAGTGTAAAAGTCAGGATCCAGCTTGGGTTTGATTTGGGTGCAGCCCCATCCAGGCTCTTGCACTGCCCAAGGTGAATCCTTTCAATAAATTCCTATTTTATTCCTTTCAATAAATTCCTGTTTTATTCCTTTCAATGAATTCCTATTTTATCCCTTTCAATAAATTCCTATTTTATCCCTTTCAATAAATTCCTATTTTATCCCTTTAGCTCTGTCCAGTCTCTGTCCCAGCTCAGCCTTTCCAGGCAACACCAATAGGAGAGAATCGGGGTGGAAAAAAGTCATGTGATCTTTTATTCAGGATTTGGAGACTTGTTTCCCAAAGGAAAACAGAGGGAGAAGGGAGAAAAAGAGTTAATCTTAGTTCCTCACAATATTTCAGCTTTTCACCTCAAATCAGGGTGAAAACATCTTTGAATTTCCCACTGGAAGGAAATCCACTTTTCAACCACTTCTGCCAGCACAAACCCCTCAAAATTTCCATCAAATTAATTCCTAACCCAGCTTCTCTTTGACTCAGAGCACCCAAATCTTCCAATTGTCTCACTAATGAATCAATTCCTGCTTCTGAAGTGTTGCACGCTGCCTCAGGCTGCTGGGACATCCCAAGGATCTTTATGCTTGGGAGAAATAATTCAAAATCTCACATTCCAACTCGTTTTTTTTTTTTTTAGTGGCTACTTTGAGACCCGTGGCCAGAAATTCCTCATTGAGCCCCTGGGAGCCTCGGACGGGGCTGAGCACGTGGTTTATAAATATGAGGCCCTGAAACAAGAACCCATCAAAACCTGTGGGCTGGTCAACAACTCCTGGGAGCAGGACTCCAATGACCCCATCAACGACATCTTCAAATCCAGCAACAGCCCCGAGGTGAGACATGGCTGTCCCATCCAAAAAAAAAATAAAAAAAATGGAATTTGTGGCCATTGGGAAACTCCAAATAGCACAGATCCCACTTGGTCTGCTGGCACCTCCACAAAGCTGTTTAAACACAGGGAAGTGGGGCCAGATCTTAAAAAATAAAATCTTCCAGGTCTGAGATTTCAGAGTCACCAGCTGAGTTAAACCCTCGTGTCTTTAACAGGTTACCAGGTGCCCAGTGCACCTTTAACACCTAAATACCCATTAATGTCTATTTTTCCTTCCATATCTGAATAAAAATTTAAATCTCCAGCCTGCTTCTTATCATTTAAACCCAAACCAGCCCCTTCTGAATCACTTGGCCAAAGAAATCCCCTCAATAATTAATAAACAGCTTTGAAGCTGCAGAGGTTGGGGTTGGAAAAGCTCTTAAAAGTCATTTTAAATAAATTATTCCTTTAGATGAAAGCTTACCTGAAATCAAAGAAGTACCTGGAGCTCTACATCGTTGCAGACAATGCTTTGGTGAGTTTTGGAATTATTATTTTGTTTTTTGGAATTATTATTTTGTGTTTGAGCAGATCCAGGCTCTCCCAACTTGTGTTTCTGGGCTCCTGCAAGAGCTACGAGGTCACTCTGAGCCTGGCTGGGAAATGGGATTTGGAAAGGGGATTTGATTTGAAATTCCCACCTGGAGATGACAGGAATTCAGAAAAGACCTTGCAGTGCTTGTCCTGTTGGAATATTCTGATTTAAAAGGGAATATTCTGATTTGGAATGGAAAATCCTGAGTGAAGGGAATATCCTGAATTTGAAGGGAATACCCTGAGCTGGCATATCCTGAATTAAAAGGGAATATCCTGAATTAGAAGGGAATATCCTGATTTGAAGGGAATATCCTAGTTTGGAAAGGAATATCCTGATTTGGAATCTCCTGATTTGAAGAGAATATCCTGAGCTGGAATATCCTGAATTAGAAGGGAATATCCTGAATTAGAAGGGAATATCCTGATTTGAAGGGAATATCCTGGTTTGGAATATCCTGATTTGAAGAGAATATCCTGAGCTGGAATATCCTGATTTGGAAAGGAAAAATCCTGATTTGGAAGGGAATATCTTGAGCTGGAAGGGAACATCCTGATTTGAAAGGAATATCCTGGTTTAGAAGGGAATATCCTGATTTGGAATATCCTGATTTGGAAGGGAATATTCTGATTTGGAAGGGAAAATCCTGATTTAGAATATCCTGATTTGGAAAGGATAATCCTGTTTTAGAAAGGACTATCCTGAGCTGGAAGGGAATATCCTGATTTGGAATATTCTGATTAGAAGGGAAAATCCTGATTTGGAATATCCTGGTTTGAAGGGAATATCCTGATTTGGGATATCCTGATTTGGGATATCCTGATTTGAAGGGAATATCCTGATTTGGGATATCCTGGTTTGGGATATCCTGATTTGAAGGGATAATTCTGATCTGGACAAGACCCACAAAGATCATTGAGCCCAACTCCTTCCCTGCACCCTACACAGAAATTCACATTTTGGAAGGGGCTGATATTGAAACCCAACATCTGATAAAATCCTAAATCAAACATAATTTTTAATACAAAGTGTGATTTTTTTATACATGGCGTGGTTTGCAAACCAACCTTCCGTGGGATATTTATTTCCTGATAAATTCCCTTTCCCCTCTCCTTTTCCTGACATGCTGTATTTGATTTTTCAGTACAAGAAATATGATGAAGATGTTAAAAAAATAAGACAAAGGATATTTGGAATAGTCAACTACATCAACACGGTGAGAGCAAACAAGTGGCAATGAAATCCAAATATTTTGTCATTTTTTTCCATTGAAAACGATTGAAATCCAAATTATTTATAATTTTTTCTATTTAAAATAGAATAGGAATGTTCTATTCTATGAAACTGTTGAAATTAAAGTGATTTCTAATTTTCTTTTTTTCTATTGAATTGAAATCCAAGTGATTTATAAATTCTTTCTATTGTAAACATCATGAATTTTCATTATTACACATAGGAATGAATGAGAACTCAAATTCATGGTGATTTATTCTCCTGTTCTTTGCCTTCAGAGATGAGATTTTTAATAAGAATTATTTCTACTCCTACTTTAATTATTTCTACTCGTACTTTAATTATTTCCACCGATACTTTAAGATATTTTCTGATCACTTGTCAAGGGAATGATTGTTTCAAAAAGAATAAATTGATTCTTGATTTCTTTGGCAAGTCAAGTTTCTTCCAGAGTTGGTGGAATTTTCAAGTACTTTAACCCCATTTAAAAGTTGTTTGAAATGTGGTGGGAAATCAGATTTCCTGGTTTATTTGGTGAGACTTTTTTTGGAATTCAGGGCTTGGAAAAGCTTTGTTAGGTGTGGAGTGGAAAAACGACCCAAGCACCAGGACAAGGCTTTGTTTAATTGTTTTTAATTTTTAATTGGCTCGTGTTTAATGGATTCTCTGCTGCAGGTTTATAAATCCATCAACACGCACGTGGCTCTGGTGGGCGTGGAGGTGTGGACAGATGGGGACAAGTGTCCCGTGAGCCGGAGCGCAGGCTTCACCCTGGACACCTTCTCCAAATGGCGCCGGGGGGAGCTGCTCCAGAGGAAAGGGAACGACAACGCTCAGCTCATCACGTGGGGATCCTTCCCAAAACTTCCCAAAACTCCCTTCCCTTCCCTTCCCTTCCCTTCCCTTCCCTTCCCTTCCCTTCC
>VWZS01011075.1:0-139463 GCA_013397075.1 Rhabdornis inornatus
TTCTCCTCCTCCGCCTCCTCCTCTGCGCGGGGCGAAGGAGCCTTCTCAGAGGGCGGGCGGCACGCAGCAGCCTGCCAAGGGGAAAGGCGGCGGTGAAGCACAGCAGCGGGCAGGCGGGAGCCGGCACCGCGCCGCCCGGCGGGCTGCCCTTCCCCGCCCCCGGCTTCCCAGCGAGTACAACAGGTCTGGGAGACAACTGGCTGCCCGGTGTTCCCTCTTTCTCCGGTGCCCCAGCAGCCTGGGGTCCCTCAGCTGCAGCCGTACTCCGAGGGGGGAGGAGGGGGCAGCGCAGCAGATTGCATCCCCAAACCCCCGGCAGAGCATCCTGCAGGCGCCTCGAGCAGTCCCTTTCCCTCCCCACAACCAATGGGGTCTCCAAAACCCGTCTCCACTTCTTCCCACAGCCCCACTATTTACTACATCTGCGAGCCTGGTCTGTATCCGTCTCCTAACGCCCCAGATACCATGGAAGGAGATTTATTCTTGTTACGAGTAAGGCGCCCTCTCTCCCCTCGATGGGGCTGCCCCGCTATCTGTAGAGTTCGCTGGCGGCCGGGGAGCCCCGAACCCCGCACTCCCGCCCCAGCGCTGCCCCGGCCGGGCTCTGGAAGCCTCCGCCGCCCTTCTCCCCGCCTGGGGGCTGCCGCGCTCGGGCACCGATCTGTATTTCCCAACCCTCTGTGCCCCAGGCCAGGCTACCACCACTGCTGCCGACCCAGGCGGCTCCCTAAACTCCCGACAACGAAGCAGCTGCCTCAGATATCCCCCGGTTCCCACTCTGGCATGCACACATCGCAAGAGTCAAAGCCTCACCCGGCTTCTCCCTCGGAAGTTGCATCTCAGTTTTTGCCGTTCACCAGAACACCCGGCGACCTAGCTTCTGGGAGATCGTCCCTACACCCCTCCAGAGGCATCTCTACCGCTGCCCTAACCCCGCACCTTATTTTTGCTATAATTTAAAATTATATTTTACAAAAAGCACAGCCGGCGGGGAGGAGAACGGCCTTTTTACCTGGGCGGTCCATGTCGGGAGAGGAGGGCTGGCTAGGTAGCTCGTCCGTGAACTTGTATAGCTTAGAGAAAATGAGCCGAGATTGCGCTGGCAGAAAGAAAAGGAAACAGGAGTCGCCTCTTTCTCTCCCGCCCATTGCCAATAATCATCCCCCTCCCGCCAGCCGCTACCACCACCACTCCACTTCCTCCCTCCTCCCCTCTCCTCCGGCACACACACACACACACACACACACACACACACACAGACACACACACAGAGGCAGCCAGCAGGGATTCAGACACCGGGACCGGAGTGGAATGCTGCCACGGCGCCGCCGGCGATGCCGCACCCCAGCCCTTGCCCCGGCCGGGCACCCCCGCGCCCTGGAGCCGCACCTCGACACATCGCGAGCAGCAGAGACAAGCCTTGATGTTCCCACTGGGACGGCCTCTCCGGTGTCACCGGGGGCAGGGAAGAGCCGTGCTGCCTCCGCCCGTCCTCCCCATTATTTCTACTTGAACCCGTCGTGCTAAGACGACCCCGTTCTAACACGCCACCGACACGTTAGTGCTCACCGGCCGCCGCTGCGGCCGGGCCACGCAGCATCACTCACTGGGAGCTATTTGGAATCATAGACTTTAGTTCTGACAACAATAATCACTAAAAAGGACAAGTTGTTCGGGGCTCTTCGGGTCGTAAGGCTGCGTCCCGCACACCGCAAAGCCCTATTCCCACGCTCGCATCCGCACACCTCGGCTCCCAAAGTTCGGCGGTGGCTCCCCCTTTATTAAAATATTTCTTCCCCGGGGCGTCCTAGCTTCCCGGCCCGTTCTTAGACCCGCTCCCGAGCCGGGACCCGCTTTCTGACCCACTTCAGAACTGGGATATGCTCCCCGACCCGCTCCCGAACCCAACCCGTTCCCAAGCCCGCTCCCAGCCTTGCTCCCGGTCCCACTCCTAGCGCCGTTCCTGGTTCCGCTCCCGGCCCGGTTCCCAATCCCCGCTCCCTGCCCGGTTACCAAACCCCACTCCCGTCCCGCTCCCGGCCCGGTTACCAAACCCCGCTCCCGGTCCCGCTCCCGGCCCAGTTCTCAAGCCCGGCTCCCGACCCGGCTCCCAAGCCCCGCTCCCGTCCCGGTTCCCAGCCCCGCTCCCGGCCCCGTTCCCAAGCCCCGCTCCCGGCCCAGTTCCCAAGCCCCGCTCTCAGCCCCGCTCCCAGCCCCGCTCCCGGCCCGGTTCCCAAGCCCCGCTCCCGGCCCGGTTCCCAAGCCCCGTTCCCGGTCCCTCCCGCGGCTCCGCTCCAAGCGCGGTCGCGAGGCGCCACCTGGCGGCGCGGGGCGGGCTGCGGGGGATGGAGGGAGCAGGGAGGGTCGCAGCCCGGCAGGGAAGGGAGGAAGAGAGGGAGGGAGGGAAATTCCCAAGGGGCAGAACGCTCGGCTGAGGAGCTGAGGGGCCGCCCCCTCTCGCTGTCTGCAGGGCCTGGGTGCGCTGGGCTGGTGCGTCGCCCCTGCCCTGCGGAGCGGTAGCGACGATGTCTGTCACAGTCAAGGTTATCATCTGATGTTGCTGGCTGCAAATGTTTCATGCTCCTCAGCTCGTGGGGCTGCTGCTGAGAGGTTATCAGCAATGCGAGAGAGGGTAAGGCAGAGCTCTGGCGATGCAGTTTTGAGAAACACCATTGCATTTTGATGCATTTCTCTCGATTGCAAACCGGGTTTCTTATTGCATACAGCGTTTTCCTAGAGATCCTGAAACTTAGACTCCAGCATGCGAAAGGAACTTATCAGAAAGCTGCGCATACATCTAAGTGGTAGCTCCTGATATAGAGAAAATTCACAGGTGTGTGTCAACAGTAAAATTACAATCTCTTTTATGAATGAGCACTCCTCTGTTTTAATCTTCTTCTTTGAGCAGAAGCAAGGAACCCCTGAGGATGCCTACCTGGTGATTTGCACCGAGAAATTAATCATGCCCTGAAATTACAGCTAAGCAGTGTGCAGGGAATTCCTAACCTATAGCTCCTTATTTCAAATGAGAAATCTATGCTAAGCCTGAAATACTCATGTTTTCTGAGTTCAACCACAGAGGGATAAGAGTAGAAAGCTGAAAAGTGTAGTGCCTTAAAATTATCAGAAATCAGAGCAGGAATAAGTCTATAGCTGTAAGGCAGCACCAATTCTACAAGACAGTGAAAAAGACCACAGAAATTCCTTCAGAAGATATCGACAGTCCATCTTACCCGTGTCTGGTACATAGGGAGCTGCTATTATTTCTCTTTAGATCACACTATTCATTGATTATGACCGTGTTGTATAAATGAGGAATGAAAGCAGAGCCAAAGGATTTCTACTTTGTTCTATGTGACTTAGAATATAAGGTCCACTGCTGAGGGAATTATGGCATGTTTTCAGTTCTGCCTGCAACTTTCCAGGAAGATGAGCATAAGAACTAAAGGGAACTGAAAAGCCATTAAATCCAATGTGCACCCACAGGGAAAAAAAAATAAAAATTAAATCTTGGCTTTTTTAGTACAAGAAACGGATCTCACATGTACAGAAACTCCTTCTTCTTAGATAGGTAACTAGTAAAAGACCTTTAAGTAAAAATCATTGCACTATGAATAGAGGGAGGGAGAATAACAATAGAATATTTACTTCTAAGAAAATATCAAATTATGTGACCTTTACAGTATTTATTAGAAAACAGTTGTGTCTATTACTACAAATTAAATATAGTCCTTAATGAAATAAAACTGCAGGTTTCATGTAGCTGGTGGATTTCCTTAAACATCTTTCTCTTTTTTGTGAGTTAGAAGGCTGAAAATATAGAATATGTTATTATTGATGTCAGAAAATGCACCTCAGTTATGAAGTCACTTCAGAAAGTATAGTTTCTAAAGTAAATTAGCAGGTAAGTTATTGGTAAAGTTGTCCTTCTTGAGTTCAAAAAGTTGGTTGTAGTTGGAAAAGAATAGTGTGTATTCAAGCTCATGTCATTTTTCATCACTTTGCCAAGAATGCAAATATTTCTACCAGGGACGTGTTGAACTTGTTGGTGTAGAAGTTACACAAGAAATAAAACTGCTCATTTCTTTGGAACCATTCCTAAGATAGCCCTCACCTTGAACTCGTTTAATCCAACAGCTTCAAGGGGAAGAGCTTTTTGTCATATCTACTAAATCAAGTGATCAACAGAAAGGTATTTTGATCAGTAGCTCCCAAGTGTTTCCCATACATTATTTACAATAATGCCAAAAAAAATAGGACGCTCCTTTCCAAAAGAAAATTCTGTATGTCTTTTATTGAAATTATTTCACAGATATTTGCCTGTATTATATCATTGTTGCATATGTAAAAACTGAGAAAGAAGAAATGTTCTTTTGATGTGAAACATTCTTTTATCTACCTGTAATATTAGAACAAGCTTGTAGGAGGGACACAAAAACACTTCCATGGTCAGTCAAAGTGATGATTTCTGAGTCCTCATTTATTAAATAGGTTACCATTTAAATGGTTAAACTGTGTCTTCATGGATTACTCGGCCTTTAAAAAACAATTTTACTGTAAATTGTAACAAATGGGATTTAACAAATCTGATTATTTTTTCTTACAAGCACACCTTTGAAATATAATCTGATGGTAGAGAAAGTGCAGTCTTCTGAACCTACCCAGTGATGACCTCTGTATTAACCACAAGTTGTTGGTAAACCAGCTGAGGTATACCCACCCTCTGTGAGAGCAATCCTTGTGCTAAATTCAGCTCTCAGCATGACTAAAAGAATGTTTTGTAAATTCAAATCAGTGTTTAATTCTCCAGTCTATTGGGACTCCAGGGCTTATCACCTTATAGCTGTCAGCTATGGCTGGGCATATATAACTGTCTGTTGATAACATGTACAACATTCTCAAGTATAAGCAAGAGAAAAATTACATAATAAATTAGAATTCATTCACAGAGATATTTAAACTTAATTTCTAGTCCCTGAGTCTTAGTGTCTCACACATCAACTAAGACACAAGAAAATTCACCGTAAGTTTTTATCAGGTGACAGTTCTCAAGTGACAAGGTTTTTCCTTCATTGGAAAGAGAGGAAAATGGAGGATGGATGGATGGATGGCTGGATGGATGGATGGCTGGATGGATGGATGGGTGGATGGATGGATGGATGGATGAATTTAGTCATTCTCACAAAGAACACCATGCCTGATAGAATTTCAGGAATATCTTCATAAGATTTTACACTTTGAAAGAAGTGTAATTTCTCAAGAACATTTGGCTCATATAAAAATATCAGAACAACCCTAACATCATGTTCTGACTCTGTCACCAGCTTCTCTGACCAACACATTTTAAGTCATTCAGGTTTGCTTGGGAAAATGTTGAGATGAAGATGTCATATCATTAAACAAAAAATTGTGCAAATGGCACTATTTTTTTTTCTAAATATATACCAGTTAGAAATGTTTGGACAATGATCATCAGTCACCAATGTGTTCTGCAGGTTCAAAACTTCTGCTCAGTTTTCAAGGTTTATTACATCCTCAGAACAAGCAATTTACAGTGATGTGGAGGAGCTCTGCTTTTCTCTAGATTCCTTCTTCACAGAGCTTTTAAGTAGATAAATGATGACAGCAACCCAGTGTGCCTTCCAAAGACTGCACATTTTTTGTCTAAAAAAGAAAAGGCATTTGTGAGAAATGTTTACCACAACAGCAGCCAGACACTGGGCTTGGCAAGCACAAATATTTATTTTTTCTTTTATATGTAACACTGAACATTGCTTGTGTGCCTAGGTTTTGGGCACTTTTTACTCATACAAACAACTTGACCATATAAACAAACCCCCCATACTTAAAAAATGTAACTCGTACCCAACAGAAGACCTTATTTATTCTCTTTCACTTCCAAAAATGTATGTGGCCATCCAATATCTCCTCTCTGAGCCTCTCAACTGATTTCAGAAAATGAAGAGTTTACATGAAATTTGTAATGAAAATGATCACAAGCTTCATTACAGGAGATCCCTTAGGGCTCAAAGCCAATATATATAAATTTCAAAGAAGTTTACATATGTTAGATAATAGGTATCTGTATATGTATATCTATCTATCTAATAGTATCTTACAGACATTACCTAACTCATTATATATATATATATATACATATAAAATACTATATAAATATAAGATACTATATGTGTAAATATTAGGCACATACAGATATTATGTGTTAATAATGTGTGACAATTGGGAAGAACTGGAGGTGTTAAACTATATTTTTGTATTGATTTTCTTGCTGCAGGTGAGATGTTGCCATACAATGTCACACAAATGTGAAATTCAAGAGATGCAGACTATTTATTTCCAGAAGAGAGAATCTTGAAACAGGACTTTGGAATACAACAAAGAAATGCCACGGCCTTCAACGGCTTTATTTAGTTCATTGCTTCACTTGTTCATTCAGATAGATTTCAAAGAAGAACTTCCAGTTCTAATTGCAAAACAAAGTTACACTGAATCACATTTTTTTTAATGATTCATGATAATTTGTATTAGCAGAGAAGACTTTGGCATTTCTGAAAACAATCCGAAGAAATAAAAATACATGGCATAGATGGAAGATCACATTATTAATGATTTTATTTAGTTAGCTCTGAGTCTAGCATTTCAGAATGCAAATCAGGTTTGAAAGCAATACTGTAGAAGACAGTCTCATTAATGACATACATGGAGGGAAATCTATAACTCTATCATTCATATATTTTTGTCTCCTTTTTTTTTTTAATTCTGCTTTAAAGATTCATCCTTTTATTTTGATGAAGCAACTGCTCTGCAAACAGGCTTCTGTACATTGTTCCAAGTTTTACACTCACAAAGTAGGAATACAATAAAAGCTACTTGCTATAGAAATCTTAGCCGTTATAAACGGCTGTGACAATCCTGGTAGGGAGCAAAAGCAGTTCAGTCCTTTTAAAATTAATTTTTCTTCTGAAATAAATATATCTGTGTTGCAACCAAGAGACTCCAGCTTTAAAGAATTGGGACAGATGTATTTGGTCACTTTTATGTGCTAATTCCAACTCAGTACATGGCTGTTGAGAACTCTGATGACATTTGAGAGACCCAAAAGATTTGGGTCTTAGTTTCCCTCACTGAAATTAATAAAGATCATCTCTGGTTGTTGTTTACTCACTCATATATTTCTTTCAGCTTTTATTTGTATTAGTTTTTTTCACTTTTTCTCCATCAGAGCTCCTAATTTGCACCAATAATTATACTAATATATTGCTGAGATTTTTTTGTCATACTTTTTTTTGTGGATCTGCCTGTGGATCTGCCTGTAGAACTTTCTTTATTTGAAATGGGAAAGACTGGAGTTTCTCATCCAAAGAACACTTACAATCTGATCCCAAGCTACAGAAATGGTATTTCTTCTAAGGTGGGGGTAGAGAAAATCCAAAGTAGTCCATAGCTGTTGAAATGTTGTCTAGGATGCAGGAAGATTTACAACTATCTAAGGAGGTCACATCCTTGATCTGAGTTCCAGACACCTCACTTGCTGCTGAAGGTTTCAGCTCTACCACTTATGGCAAAATTTCACACTGCTTTAGCTTTCTCAGGTCTATGGAGAGTTCTGTTCTAGCCTCATTTGAAGCAGTCCTGAATACCAATCTTTGTATCCTTTCAAAGCACCAGGAAACTCATAGCCAGTGCAGATCCCATCACTGTGCATAAGTATGGTATTAGGTTCTTCTCTTCCAAAATCTAAAGCTTTTATCAAAAAGAAGGTTTTAGCTACTATAACTGCAGCAATAGCCTCACAAACCAGGGTAATGCATGTAGAGGAGGTAGGAAAGAGGTGAAACATTATCTGTTGAACATTTGGACTGCCCATTGTGAAGGAAAGCTCATCTGGACTGGAAAATGGCATCTGGGAACACCAGTATTTGTCTCTCCTTACAATCAGGAACTCCAAGCCATAATCCAGTTAATGTCTTAAATTTTTAAGGGAATAAAGAGGGGAAGGCACTAAGGCAAAGCTGACAAATTCAGTGTCAACGGTGTTGATAGCCAAGCCCTCGGGTCTAGGGAAGGTATGAAAAAGAGTATCTGGATAGTTTTCAATTTTACTTTTAACAGCTTCATTGGAAGAATAATTGAAAGTTAATTTTCTATGCTGAGCTGAACCTTGGGCATATATTACTGTTTAGACATTCCCTGTTCTCCTAGGAAGTATTGTAACAGGTGAGAGGTATGTTTATGCATAGTTGTTACACTATTTTGAAGGATCTTTACATATGTTTGTACCATCCCTCTGGGAAACCACTTACACCTCTCATCACATCATTTGATACAGCCACAATTCTCAGGGTAGGAGACACAGGTAATCTTTCACTGTAAACTCTCATATAGCCTGATTCACACCTGTCCCAAACACCCAATATACTCTATTGCATGTGGCTGCATACAAAAATAATGGCACCTGAAGGCATAGACAAAGAGATGACAGAGAAACAGTCACTCCCATCACCTTGTATTCTTCCTTCCAGACAAAAATTGAAACATTCAGTGTAGAAAGAAAATGTACTAAATTTCAGACATTTGCATTAGGGACTTTGAGGCAGACATAGCATTTCCAATTCTAGTACTGAGGCCTTCACAAGGGATTTCACATCTGAAGCTCTTTCATTGCGTTGGACTGAATGACACTAAATCCAATTTAAAATAAATGATGAGCCAGAGCCCTGATACGCCTTTGCCAAATACAAGAATGATATGTGCTGTAAAAATAAAATAAAAATCACATTACAAATAATTCCTTTACATAGCAGTTTTTATACAAATATATATATATAATATGCACTATATATGTATTAGAGAAATTAATGTGCAGAAAGCCTGAACTGAAAGTCTCAGGTCTACAAAGACATAGCTGGTATTTTACTTGAGGCACATGAGTAGTCCCACTGTGCTTTGCTCTTTATGTACATAAACCTTTGTAGGCCTGGAGCCACAGCACAGGAGGCAAAAAATACCAAAAGCATTTCATAGCATTTCTTTCTATGACTTTGTGCTTGTAACGCTCTCGAATCTGTATCATTATGACTTTATTGTGTTTTGTCATTGTGGTGGCACAAAGGATTTTAGTGCAGTTCTGTAGAGACTGTTGTGCCATGGATACGTGTTTCAGTGTCGGTTATGTTCTGTTAAAAGGCAGAAACAAATTCTGGAGGTGGGATTTGCAATGGCCACAAAGCAGCTACCGTCTCTGTAACTGTCCCTTCTCAAGACCAAGGAAAAATCCTTGATATCTTTTACAGCTCTGATTAAACGCTGCATGTGCCAACAACAGATGTGTTTAGGCTACTTATCTTTTTAAGCTACAGTGCTTTTATCTGTGTAGAACTTTCCATTAAAAGGGGATAGGGGCAATGCCTTTAAGCTGAAAAAGCGCAGGTTTAGGTTAGATATTAGGAAGAAATTATTTACTGGGAGGGTGATGAGGCACTGGAACAGGCTGTCTAAAGAAGCTGTGGATGCTCCATCCCTGTGAAACTGTACAAGGCCAGGCTGGGCAGGGCTCTGAGTACACTGGTGTAGTGAAATGTGTCCCTGTCTGTGGCAATTAGGTGGTCTTTTAAGTCCTTTCTTATCCAAGCCAGTCTGTGATCCTATGATTCTGTGATAACTATGGGCAGGATTTCTCATGGAAGAGAACCGATAACGATGTATCCATCTAAGGGACTGTCTCTCGATGCACTGTCTGTACATACAGAATAGATATTTAAATATTTTTTTTTTCTCATTGGCTTTCTTTTTTCCTGTTTCCTAAGGTCTTTATGACATTTTATAGTTTACAATATATAGGACTTTAAATTAAATTTAAGGCTACACAAACACTATCTCCAGGCCAGTTTTAAGACCATGCTTACATTAAAATCTGTTTCACATCCACACAGTCTAGTAACTAATATTTAAGGACTTGGCTGAACACTGGTAGTTAGGCCTAGAAACACACTAGCCAGAGCAAAGTCAGCTGGTTGTGCTGGACACTGGAAGATGGTACAGCCAAGGTGGTGAGTCACAGCTGGGAGCCAGGGATTTCACCTCTTAAGATCAATATTGAGAAAACAAGAACTCAACCAACTATGTGCCCCAAAAAACAACATGAAAGTTATTGATTCCCCTTAAACTGTCCAAAAGCAAATTGAAACATCAACATAAGCAAAGGTAATGTATGTCTGTCAATCTTTTTTAAGGAAATTAATCTTGATCTGCCAGAAATTATGAACTCACTTGAATAATCACAATCCAGTCGATGGCTTTGTGCTTAGTGTAACTTACTTAAGAACAAACAGCAAATGCTATAAACAACATGCTAACATTACTTCCCACTGATATTCGGGCTGAAGAATAACTCCTCTATTTCCTTCTCAATATTTTTTTCCCCATATATGGGCTAGAATTATATGGAAATTCGTGCAAATGAACACTGATTTTAAAATATGAAAATATTGTGTCCATTTTTGCACTGTTTCCACTTGAAACACAATTGCTGCCAGTCATATCTCCTGTCCAACTGCTTCATTCTGACAGTTTCCATCATCCTGCTTTTATAGATTTTCCCCAGTCAAGCTCACACTTGACTTTCTTCAGTCTTTGATATATTTGAATGCAATAAATGTTCTTTACTAGTATGCCATGGCTTCTCACAGGGAAAAAAATTGCAAGGTAACTCATGTTGTTATGCTCTGATTTTATAGAGTAAGCAGAGAAATACACAGTTGAATTCCAATTCAAATAGAAGCCTAAACAAAGACTTTCTGACTCTTGATGGCACCTTCAATCAATATTTTCCTAAGCAATCAACATAAAATATAAACTGAATAACTGCAGTGTCAGTATGCAAGAAGCAGGCTTCCTGAAGAGGAGCAATAGGCTTGTATCAAAAGGCATACAAAGATGAAAAGAATATGGCCTAAGTTCAAATTCAGTTAATCAGTTCATCACATGCTGAACATTGAGCAACTCAGACTGAAAAAAGCTAGAAATCTTACTGAGTGGAGTTGGGCTACTCACGCTTGACTTTCTTCTGTCTTTGATATATTTGATATATTTGACTCTGATACATTTTGGAGCTTCTTGGGTCTTTGGTCCCTAGCTTATATTCATCCACCCATCCATCCTATACCTGGCACCACTACAACCTTAAAACTGTGAGGACTAATTGTCACACTCTGCAACTGACCCTGTATGAAATAGACTCCCCTTCCTATGTGTACTCACACACACTATTCTTGAATAAAAGTAAAATGTTCTCTCATCTCTTTTCACTGCATCATCCTACAAATATAACAAGAATACTGGGAAAAATATAGTCCACTCACGTTGCAGAGTTAGCCTTGGTGTTTGGAGCAGCAGAATATTTGCATATAATTTTGTAGTTTGTGCAGAGTTTCTGGGAATGCACTGGTTTTCAACATTTTTATGTTTTTTATAATAAAAAAGCTGTCAAATACAATGGGAAATTAAAAATAATTTAAGAAACCCTGGAAGATTTCTTGAATTTTATTTTCACTGATTCATCTGTTACTCTTAAAATTTTACTGTTTCTGTATTTATAGTGCACTATATATCTAAGCAAAGTGGAGCATTGCTATGTCTATCTTAAAAGCAGCCTGTGACACAGGATAAAATTCATCTTCATGGTTCCCTGAGTATGAAACAGCTAGTGGTCCACAGAGCTAATAGATTAGACCCTCTTTTGGGAGATCCATGTGCCTATGCAGAAAAAAATGTAATTAGGCATATAATTACTACAGGTTTGCAACTGCTGGAAACTTCATGACAAACTCCCATGTTGTATTATGGAGGCTTAGTTGCATTAGCAGTGGGATAAAATTCCATAGCAGGATACTGATATTTGTGCTAATGTTTTAAGATACTGAAGATCAAGTTCTGTGCAGAAAATCACAACATTTGGCTTTGTAAACAAATTCTTGCAGATGATGATATTCACCTTTAGATCCTCCACAAGGAAAAATTTCTTTCAAATTTTTCAGTATCTTACAAGTGGACAGAACATGAAAATCTCACTCTTTCATATTTTTAAGTAATTTAGAACTCAGAATAGACTGAATGTTGAAGAGAAGAGGCTGTGTTGAAAAAAAACACAACAAAGAGAAAAACACAGCAAATATGTTTGGGTCATGCAGAAGCCTAGAAATAGAGTCTTCTGAAAGCTGGTTATGCACTGAATCATCACTCCTTCAGTAGTTCATATTTTTTGTGTTGTCAGAAAGAATGTTGACTCATAAGGGTACAGACAATATATACAAATGTTAAACACACCTTTTTATATGAAATTTTTTCACTTGGAATGAAACAGAATTTCAGAAGGTTTTAGAGCTTTTTATGAGAGGACACATGTTAATAAGCCTTTTCTAGATCAAAGCCTACTAAACTTACCTTTCTCTTTCAGAAAATTTGTCAAATTTACTGAAGGCAGGAGCATTTTTTACTCCATTTAAGCCAGTTTAATTGTGGATTGCACTGAAATCTCTCATCCTCCTTTGGAGATGGCCAGTTTCACATACATGATGAAATAAGCCCTAGAACACATGGAAAAATTAATTAAATTGTTCATTCCTAAATTCAAGCCCTGCTCAGAGTAGTAAAGGCACCTTTCACTATAATTGTAACAATAAAAAAATGAAAAACTCCGGTGGTTTGGAATGGAAGCATCTTTTCTTTCTAATCCTTAGAAACTTCACCCAATTACCTCACATTGTTACATATCTAATCATTAATTTTAAGAGTCATGATGGGTGTTCTAAAATTAAAGCTAATCAAAGTGCAAGCTCTAATTTCTAATATGTAAATCTCACACTGGTCCATTGTGGTTCTCTTTAGGATATCTTTTACAAGTAACTAGTTACAGGTGACACAGAGCTTTTATTGCTTCAGAGCACATAACTTTAGTATTGTCATTCTCCCAAGACCTAATGGATATTTCAGAGAAATGGATGACTGGCTATTTCAAAAGACTGATTGTGAAGTTTCAGCCAATTCTGAGGATTATTGTTATCTTGGGGTTTGGACTAGATGACTTCAAAGGTCCCTTTCAACCCAAACCATCTTATGATTCTATGATCTTCAAACCCTGAGCTGACTTACGTACAAAGGAATCATTATCACTTCTTGGTCTCCAGTTAGATTCTCTTAGGTAGTTTCCAGGCTGAAGTCAGCCATCTTAAAATAGCTTTCTCCATCTCTTTCCTGTGTAAAGGAGATATCTTTTTCCTCTGCAGAACCCATTTTCCTAAAAATACATTCCAGATGAAGCACAAAAAATATAGTCCCTTTTTAAGCGGAAGTGTTCACAATAGAGGACTATTCCATTGCATTAACGACTCAATGCATTTCTGCAGATAAAATGAGTTAAAGATAAAATAACATTTTCTCTTAAAATTAGATACTTTACATGAATAAACACATTGCAGAGAACAACCTTTTTTCATTCTGTAATATAATTTTATATGTGCATACACAGTAAGTAGCTGGAATATCTGGGGTTCTCTAAAACCAAAAGTGAAAAAAGAGAAGGCAAAATGAACAATTATGATGATGACTTGCTACAATTTAGGACAAAAGTGATGTTGTGGTAACTAAATAAGATACAAATAACAAACTATTTAGTTAAAGATACATGCAGAGTTTTGCAGTACTTAATACTGTGGGTTGCGTCTGTGTTTGGTTTTGGTTAGTCTATACTTCTTGCATAGGTATGAGGGGACAGTCAGTAGTAATGCAAAAATTAATGTATCTGCTGTTAAAAATTGTCTCAGCTTTTGTAAAGAGAGCAAAATGGTAATGTAATTTTAAATAAAGTAGGGAAAAGACTTTTTTTTTTTTAATTCTAGGTAAGGCGTGTTTTCTTCCATTGTATTTACACTTTTTCTTTTTAAAAGATACATTCTCTCCTCCATGTATGCTGGCCTTGGTATCAAGAGATGCTGCTTTCTGAACAAAAAGTGCTGGTAACCCTAAATTAAGAGGTTAGTTAAATGCTTGTGAAAGTACCAGCTGACAGCCTAAGAGCTGGAAAGATCATTCTTCTGTATATAATTTTACCGAGATTTAAGTACCAGCAGCATTTCCTGCAGTGAAGTCATTAGCCTAGCTTGAAGAGGTATCAGCTCCAGTGGTCAAATCGGGTTACTAAGGTCTGAATTTGAGCACACTGGTCCCAAACAAACGAGGAACTAGGTCATTGAAATTAATCAAGTTAAACAATGGCGATGGAGATGGAGATGGAGATGATAGAGATGGAGATGATGGAAATGGAAATAAAGTACTTAAATGTGCTTATTTTAACCTTGCCATATGAAAGATCAGAGTACTTGTACTGAAGTTTTGGTTTTTCTTTTATTGAATAAATAACAACTGGATTTACAAGAATAACATTTTTTTATTTGAAGCAAATAGAGCAACAGTCAAACTCAAAAGCATAAATTAACTACACATTCTCATATTGATCAACTTCTTATCTGAAATAAATATCAATGATAAACAATATCAGTTATACTACAAGAACATAATAAAAATCTCTTATTAAAACCCCAAATTTCTGCTTAGGTTATGTGCTGAATCTTCTCAAAACACAGAGTAACCATGATTGACATATCCATTGCAAATGTTGAAAAGCATGTGTAAGTTTCAAATTCTTTATTTTCCCTGGCCAGACTTAGGTTCTTCTGATCTCTGAAAGACTATTTATAAATTTAAACAATTTTAATTATTTTAGTCTAAAAATATATTACATTTCTTTCACAAATACGTAATTAATATTTTAATACTTTCTTCCCCATAGCTGCTGGTTACCTAGAAAATGCTTTGGCAGTCAAACATAGTTTGAATATAGAGTTTGACACAAGGGTCTTGTAAGGCTATGAGTCAGAGATTAATTTGACTTTTTTCTCTTTTGTGACATCAGATGTTCTGCCAAATTTGCCAACAGAAATACAGACATCCATGGAAACAACCCACTGTTCTAATCTCCTGTTTGGAGCTTTGAGACCTTACATTTACTTCAAGTCTCATAAAAAGCAAGCCCATTTTGGACTTTGGGGGAATAAAGTGTCTCAAGTAGTATGCCAAAGTTCAGTTTGGGTTTTCTCAGTTGTTTGTTATGCTGTGTTTTTCTTTTTCCACTGGACAGTACAGTTAGGAAAATAAAATTGGAATTCTCACTTGGGCACAAATAAACTTGGCATGTGCTTAAAATTTTAATAAAATGTGTAGAGGTCTTTCCTTTCTAAATCCCTTAGGACCAGTGAGTAACTATTTGAAATTTCCACCTATCTAGTGAATAGTTTTTTGAAAGAACTAATGAAGAACTTCTTAATAAAAGTATTTTAAAAACATATGTGAGTGACAGTCTTTAGCAGTTTAATCTGGATAGAAGACTAGGCAGTACATTATGTCGTCTGTATAGAAGTGGCTTATGTCATATAAATGGCTGCTAAAAATTAAGAAGTTGTTTGGGTTTCTAGTACAGCTTAAGAAAATTCCTTACTATAATTACAAAGTTAGAAGAAATCTTTCCAGATAAAGACAGGGATATACAGAGACTCCTTTGATGATAACTAAGCTTTAAAACATTCTTCTTAGGAATTGTGCTAGTAATAAAGATGATTCTCAGAACTAGAAAGTTTTTTTTCTATGAGATGTAATAACATTTGAACTTCCTCATAAAATATTTCTAAATCTCATTAGACTATGGTGACATTAGAAGTCCTTCAGAAGATGACCAAAAAAACCCAAAAAAATCCAACAATCTAGAACACAAACTAGTAACATGTTCCGAGTTTCCCTCCACTCAAGAGCAGAAGCAATTAGATGCTTATTGTATATTTATTAAGGGTGTCTCACCATCTGCAAAACCAACACATCACAACCTGCATCAATGACAGGAGGATTGAAAGTATGTCCAGTCAAACTCTAAATGCTTGTGGTGCAGCTTCAGTGAGACTCTGGAGGGCACCATCACTGGGGGGTTAATGTGATTTGGTGGCTTAGCTGACCTGGTCTGGTTGTGGCTACACACCCTCTATATGTTCCTCAAGTGGGAATCTTGGGGATTAGCTCGTGGTGAGACCTACACAACAGACTGAGAATGTTAACTTGGGCATAAGTATGAGTAAAACCTGCAAAAACATTGATTGCAGTGGAAACTGTAGCCATCCTGATGAAACCAGTGGCATATTCTTCTTTCAGTTTCTGTAGCACTTCTGTCTCTGACACTTAATTGTGTTTCTAAACATCTCTCCACCCCAACCAAGTACAGAACACCATATGGCTTCAATTCTACTGTTCTACTGTGTCAGTATTTGCAAAGATAGCACAAAAGAAATGTCATTAAAATAGTTTTGTCATTCTCTAAATGGATGCTTAAATCCTTTATTATTTAAAAGGTAGCTACTCCCCATCTTACAGGGTTTTTAGTGTTTAAATTTCAAATTCTAGAGATGATACTTGCTTGTGAATAGACAGAAATAGTTGCATTTATTCAAAATTGAGATGTCTACTTTCTATCGATTTATCTGTTTTAAGATCATCAGGGGCTTAATATTTTTCTTTGTTTTGAAATGCATAGTTATTTAAATAGTGTATAAAAAGTTACTATAAAGTCCTACAAAATTGACTACACTCACAATGAAAACTCTAGACCTATTGATGACATATTCAAGGAGCATTGACCTCTAAATCTACAAAGAACACACTTTATCTTTGGATTTGTGGATGGAGATCTTCACCATGATTATTTCAAGTGTTGTCATTGTCCAAACTCTCAAATAGAAGAATATAGAAAAGGTATTCTGACTGAGATGACCATTATTGTTTGCTTGTATCCTTTTTTCCCCTCAGATTTACTTTTCTTTCATTTATAATTTAATTATGACACTTCAGAATTGCAATATTGTGATTGATTTTTAATTTGAATATTTGTTTTAGAGCAAATGCATATGTAAAACCAGAAATCTCAAGAGGTATTAAGAGAAGAGACAATGAGAATTGGTCTACTATTTATTGTGCTCTAGATTTGTATGAGTTAGTTATTTCTGGAATAAATTTATGTAGTATTCAGTAACTGAAAACACCCCTTCCTTTTTTGTGGACTAATCCTTTGAAGCTGATTGAAGTGTAGTTTGTACATTAAGGAAGTTATTTTGAGAAAGGAAATTTCATTAGACTCCAGATCTGTAGGAATTCAGGGACAGAAGCTCTAGTTTAACAAATATATTTGACTTTTTTGGGGAAAATAAATGGAGAAAGGGAGGTAGTTGGCATGGTTTGGTTTAGAATTCTAAAGCACATTTTACATGGCATGACAGATAAAAGCAATTTTGACATTAAAGTCTGTTTGGGTTATAGAAGGAATAAAAAAGTGAATAGGAATGTGGCTAGCGGAAAAAAAGCAAAGATCTATGATTTAAGCAGTAAACTTGGGCTAAAAGATAGTAATTTTTTCTGTTCATTATGCCATATTTGTTAGTTTGCTGTGCAGCTCCTGACTTTTCTAGTAGTAAACTATAGATGTGTTTAAATTATATTAATTTGGTTTTAATTCCCACAAACAGTATGTAATTATACATTAGTAACCTAATTCTAGAGCCTGATGAACCTGGGTAATCAAATTCAAAATAAGTTAATTAGATGTTGAGTGTCAACTTATTTGATCTCCTTTACAAATTCTTATTTTAATGCATTTCTATAATATTGATGGAGAAAAAAAATCATAATATTTTGCCTTCTTACTGCTCATCTTTATCTGCTTGTGTTTAAATTGCGCTAATAATTTTGTAATAAAAATTTTTAAATCCTTTCTTGCTGCTAGTCACTGTTTCAGTTTAAAGCTGTGCAATCAACTTGTGTTATATTAGTGTTGAATAAAGTAGTGTATACCAATCATGTTTCACACATCCAGAAAAAATGTACCTTTCTATAAATAAGAAGGAAGCTGGAAGAGAAGCTGCAGAAAAATTCCTTTTGTTTAATAAAATTCTACTCCAGCAGAGCTCTTCCATGAATGTTTTTTAAGCATACTCACAGTCTAGTTAAATATATTCCTAATTTTGCTCTTTTGACAAATTGGTTCTAGGCTGCCTTCCTCTGAAGGAAGACTGTGTCTGACTCTTTATGTGACTAAACTGATTTAGAACATATAGCATTTCAGCCCCAAAATAAATACACTGTGGGAACAGAGGGTGGAAGAATGAAAATGAAGTTCTATTGGATGCTGGCTCTTTGTGCTAACAGTGCATCTCCAGCTATGTAAATGGTAGCAGTTACAAGGGGAAATGTAGTCAAAGGTTCAAACTGGGTGTTTTTTTCCTTAGTCATATAATCATAAACTATCTTGAGCTGGAAGGGATACATAAGATCATTGTGTCTCTTTCCTATTTTTTACATATTATTATAATAAGCATGGAGTTTCAAATATCTTTTGCAGCAGAGTGATTCAAAGATATTAGGAATCATTTGGGAAAAAAACATTCGGGAAAAAAATGTTATTTAATAGAAAAGTCAGGTTTACAGTATTCACTGAGAATCAAGTGCTTATGACAAATAATCCAAGGACACTCTGAGTAAACATAAAGGACTGTAACTCAACATGACTTTTTTGGCTTTTTCATTACCAAGTCTGGAGGACTTGGCACAATATAGTTCTACAACAGGAACATCAGATTTTAGATCTATTAACAGCAAGTAAATTATTTATCAACTTACAGGATATCAGAAGTTATTTGGCAGTTGGCATGCATCAGTGAGCCATAGATTAACAGAACACCACTGTTGTGTAAAATATCTTCTGAGCAATCTATTTCAGAACAGAATTTTTTAATAGATACTCTTAAGGGGATACAAGATCCTTAAGCTGCTCTTCTCACTTGCTACTGCTCTGTCTATAAGCATAATACTATGTTTTATAGTGATTGAGAGATTGAATACATTGCCAGTTGTTTCTGAAAGCAATATTTATGTACAGTTACTTAACAAAGTAAAGGATTTGCACTGTATGTGAAAATCAGCAACAAAACATGGGCACATTCTGGAACAGTTTTTTGGTCTTGTTACAATGGGAGAAAAGTGGCAACAACAGAAAGATGCAGTTGAAGATAGCAAGACCCATTTCTTCAGAATGATCTCATCAGGAAGCACACCCTGGGCTGCATCAAAACCAGAGTTGCCAGCAGAATGAGGCAGGTGACTTTGCTCAGCCCCAGCACTATCTACCACCTGAAGAATCACCATGTCCAGCTCTGGACACCATTTCCTGTGCTTTCCTCAGCAAAATAAAGACATGGGCCTGTTGGAGCAAGTTCAGAATATCGACAGAAAAGACCAAATGGCTGGAGCACCTCTTCTACGAAGACAGGCTGAGATAAGCTTGGGTTGTTCAGCCTCGAGGAGAGAAGGTTGTGGGGAGACCTCCTTGTGGCCTTCCAGTTCTTAAAGAGGGCTCATAAAGAAGGAAAGCAACTTTGTACATGGGCAGAGAGTGAGAGGACAAAGGAGAACTGCTTTCAACTGAAAGAGAGTAGGTTTTGATTATATGTAGAAATAAATTTTTTACTATGAGAATGGGGAGGCACTGGAGCAAGTTGCCCAGACAATATGTTGATGCTCCACCCCTGGAAACTAAAATTCAGATTGGATGGGGAGACTGAGCATCCTGGGCTAGTGTTTGGCATCCCTGCTCATCTTGAGGGAATGGAACTAGATGAACTTCAAGGTCCTTTCCAATGCTGGCCATTCTGTGACTCTCACTGGGGGGACCAGTGTCGTCCCAGAGGAGTGGCTTGTTTCCCAAACGGCTTATTCCAGGCAAAATTTAGCAGATAGACAATTTTCTTGTGCTAAAATATTTTCCTATTCTTACACTCTGCACTTCTACTCCATATCATGCAACTGTGAACAAAATAGCATTTTGTTGCCTTCTCTTGTTGCACCTACTTTTCCTCTGTGAAATAACTGAAAACACTGAAGCTTTTGCAGCTTCTGATGCTTTCTCAAGTGCCTCGAACTTTCTGAGCTACCTGTCTTTTCAGTATCTCTGATACTCCTTGAACTTTATCCTGTCATACTCGATCAAGAGCTTAGAAAAAACCAACAAACCTTAGGCATTTTCCTTTTCAGATGTGTTTCAATGGAAAAGAAAGGCTTCAGCAGAAAGCGATTTATCCCAAAATAGGAACTTTCAAAAATTTTTCCTGTAAACTTCAAAATAGTCCCTCTCCCTACCTCAGATCCCAAGAGAAGCCAGGTGAGGGGAACACAAGATGATAAGTAGGCCATTTTATTTAGGTGAACTAACTGTTATAATATATTAAGTTAGAAATGCTTAGTAGTGTGTTTTCAGTTGCTTAAGATACTTGTATATTTACATTTTTCCATGAAAACATTAGGAGTAGTCACCTGTGAATAACAAGTTCTGAGTGAGAAGTGAATCTCTTGAACTACCATTGAATTTAGAAGAGAAGATCACAGAAATTATTCATATAATTTACCCAATTAAAATTACAGTTGTGAATAAAACATATTTTTTCAGAGGAAAATGTCACTTATAGGAAAATAAAATTTGGAAATGCAAAAATTGTTTGTTTTTTTTAATTGACTTTTAAAAAACAAACACAAAAATGTTGATTTAGTATAAAATTTTATATTAAAAAAATAATAATACCCCTACTAAAACCTTTTGAACAGGTAATTAACAGTTATTTAAAAAGTGATTACATATCTTATTAGCAACACTTTAAAGGTTAAAAAAACAAAAAACCAACCAAAAACCCCAAATTCCACTGCCCTCAAAAAAGTCCCAAAGAACAAATCAACAAAAATATCCCCAGAAAGACCAAACCCAACTCCAAACATTAAAAAACAGGAGGAAAAAAACAGCCCTGCCAAATATCTGCATGTAATGAACAAGGGATACTCAAATGGTGTGGGATACATTAATAAGAAGGGTAAGCCCTGAGAACCTGTCAGCATGGAAGATAGATTAATTAACCCCACAGTGATGGTCACTCCTACCAGATGATGGACACCAATTATGTGCTGTTATTGACCACATAATATGCAATTCTTCATCTACAAAGAGAGCTAGCAAATAACTAGTCCTCAGAGACAGGGAGAACCAGTTTGAGAAGTACCTAGTAATATTCAATTCTCATAAAAACCCCAGTGATTTTGATAACATTTGTCATTTCATACATTCACACACTGACCATGCACTTTCCGTCACCCATCCCAACTCAAGAAAATCTTGATATTTGTGGGGTAAGCTGGGTGATCTTTTCAAGTCAAATAAGTCTTGATAATTTTCAGAAAAAACTATTACACCAAAATAAGCTGTGCTAAAGGAAAACGATGAGAACCAGATAATCCAAGTTCACTTACGTGATAAGTACAGCTAAATATTTAGGTTAATATGATGGAAAAATAACAAGGAACTAATTCAATGAGAAGCCTCAAGCTAATTTATATGTAGAAACAAAGCTGTTTTTAGAGTCCTCCTCCCCCTTTCTAAAATCCTGTTAATATATAAAACCTGTAAGATTTCTGATCATGGACAAGTCACTTTTTTTCTTACATTCCAACTGCTTTCCCCCACATTTCATGGTATATCAGCTAACTAGTTTTACGACACATGAAGTTTATTGTTACAGTCTATACAGACACACCACCACTCCAGGGTATCAAACAGTTTATAAATGTAAGAAAAAGTGTTCCTGCCCCATTGGTTTTCAGACAATATCTGAAATTTCAGACAACTGCTCCACACACAAAAACACCATCCACTTCTTATGACCCTACAGTACATGACTGCTAAGAGGCTGAGCACCACATGGAAACACATAACCTTAGTTTGGGAAACTTATTTCTAAGGTCTGTTTGCATGAAAAAAAAATCTGTGTTGGTTTTGGCAGTTAGGGTTGTTTTTTTTTAATCTCAAAATATGCACATACAGAAGGTATATTATGAACTAATATTAAAAAAAAAAACAGACAAAAAACAGCCCTTGAAGCAGGCATCTGGAGATCTGACATATAATTGAAAAAATAAAGTTATTTCTGCATTTTTTGTGGAAGCAAATGATATTACATAGAATTCTACTGTCAATTTTAAGTCATACTTTTTATGGGTTTTTTTTCCTTTTTTTTTTTTTTTTAGTTTTCTGAAGCCCACTATTATAAACAATGTCTCAAATTATGGTAATAGGAAGAGATAAGAAGGAAAAAGCCATCGTTCCATGGGAACAAATGCATATACATAGGAAGGCATCACACAGAGTTATTTTCAACACTTTACACTCATCAGATCTGATTCATTGTCCCTCCACATAGCACAGAGGACTCAGAAGCTAGAATAACACTTGTAAAACAGATGTAGTGGTGAAGGAAATGTATAACTGCATACGAGTCCTTATCCAAGTGCATACATTAGATTTAAATTATCAGCGGCTGTGGCTTGATTTCCCAGAAACTGTTGGATAACATTCAATGTATTCCTAGAAAGCATTATCCAGAATAGATTCATTTGAAAGAAATAGAGCTCATGGTCTTCCAAACTGCTCTACTCCTAGAACAAAAAGATTGCAAAAAGCACAACTTTCAAGCAGCCTAAACACAGTTCTTCCAGCTGAAATGTTAATGTAGATGAACCTAGCTGATGTAAGACACTCAAAGTGTCACTGCAGTGTCACTTTGAGGGAAAACATGATTTTCACAGAATATCCTGGTTTGGAAGGGAACCACAAAGATCATCAAAGTCCAGCTCCTGGCCAAGCATAGGACAACCCAAGAATCTAAGAATCACTCCATGTGCCTGTGAGTGTTGTCCCAATGCTTCGTGAGCTCTGTCAGACTTGGTGCTGTGACCACTGCCTGTTACAGTCCCTAACCATCAACCAGGTTAAAAACTTTTTTCTTATATCCAGGCTCAACCTCACCTGACTTCAGGTCATTCACTCTGGTCCTGTTGTTGGTCACCAAAGTGAAGAGATCAGTGACTGCTCCTCTACTTCCCCTTGTGAGGATGCTGAAGACCGCAGTGAGGTCTCTCCTCAGTACCCTCCACGCTGAACAGACCAAGTAAGCTCAGCCACTCCTCATGTGGCTTCGCCTCAAGGCCCTTCCCCATCCTTGTGGCTCTCTGGATTCTTTCTAGTAGCTTAATGTCTCTTTTATGGTGTGGTGACCAAAGCTCCACTGAGGACTTGAGGTGAGAACAAAATCTATTGCAGACTAAATACACTGTCTTTGGAGTTTAGTATTTTCTAAGAGCTTAATACTTTCCAATATGTTGCTGCTTATGGTTTTTTTTAGCTCAACAATGAAGATGGTGTACCAAGAAATACCATTCTGTATTTATTTCAGTGTTTCTGAATATATTTCTATTTCTGCTCTTCATAAACATCCACAAGTAATACCAAAGGAAATTTATAATATGAACCAGGGAATATTTTATGCCTCAAGAAGCATGTGAAAATAATCCTATAACCACCTGTGCCTTATTTTCCTGGGCAGCAAAACGTCTGCTGTTAGACTATAACAAGCAGAACACAGATATCATGCCTGAAAGCAGTTTTTTCCCCTGTGAAAGTGCAAGGAGATGACCTAGGACTTATTCTTTAATGTTTTGAAATGAGGCATCATTTGCATAACTAAAATATTTCTGCCTAAATACTGTTCTGAAAAGCATTTTGAGGCGACATTGAGAAAGTTCTTCAATATTTTACCTCTGGGAATGAAATTCTGATTCCACCAAAGTCAAACCTTACACTCACAATATCAAGGTTGGAGATGAACTATTCTTTTTCAAAAGTTCATATCAGGAGAGAAATACATATTTCCACATATATACTAAGAATCTATCTGTAACATGCTCCTGGGATACTTAAATATACTAAATCATATTTTTGACCAAATGCAAATCTTGTCATAACTGAATGACTACTCTTTCTATTGCAAAAGAAAAAAAAAAGCCTGAGCATATAAAGCCTATATACCTTGCCTATAGAAACATATATCTCTAAAAATAGTCACAGTCTACGTATAATTTTCAGATATAATGTAAAAAACTCCCCAACAATCAGCAACAATATATGTCTTCAAAACATGTAACAATGTGAAATGTAGAACCAGACAATCTTTCTTCAACCCCAATTTCTCTTCTGCAATAATCGTGCAATATATCTACTTCTTTGTGTGCCCTGAGTGTTTAAATTTTGATGAAGCTATTGTTCCTGAAAACGAAAAAATCACCTGAGAACTTTTCTCTCGCACCTCGTTTTTATGTCAGGACACACTCCATTTTGAGTGAGAAAAGGAATTGTCATTCAAGTAAAAGAGACAAAAAATCAAGGTAGGCTTTTAGTGCTAATAGTTCTAACTGGATGAGCCACAGGGGGCTGGAGCACGAGAGTGGCTAAAAAGAGGTGTAGGCACATATCATAAAAGTGTTTGAGATGCAGTAGGTTTTCCAGCCTTTATAGTCCAACTAGGAGATTCCTACATAATACAATTTTATTGCAGAATATGAATCAGACATTCAAGTACAAACAGAGAGCAATGGACCAGATAAAAAAAGGGAAATGCATATTTATACACTAGTGATCTTTAAAAATGCTCAGTAAATTATGTCTATTAAAGTATATTACACTCTAAATAATTATCATATATGGAACTATATGCCAGGAAACAAACAAAAAAAGTAGCTAAAATTATTTCAGTTCACGTGTTTGATTTCTTTTCTTATTTTTAGATTATACCAGTATAAGTATACCAGTAAAAAGTAAGAAAACTGTATGATTAATCTAGCTGTTCCTTATTTTATGGTGTCTTTACAATCCTTCTGTCTACAAAGAGATTGTTTATATCTTAAAATAAGAAAGAAACACCTGAATGTTTCCTTGGTGGGTTTTTTCTGTCACTAAATTATGAAAGCCAGTGGCATTTTAAAACAACTCAAAAACACAACAAACTTCTCATTGAAGCGCAGAGCTATATTTCTATTGTATTGTTACAGGGTTTGTTGATGACTTTACACAATCATGTCTTTCATTTCTGAGCATTACAGATTTTGACAGAACTTGTTGATGTTATGTCTGGAATAAATATGAATTTATGGTTTAAAATATGCTCATCACAATAAGCAAACACATCCACAGTGAAATTTCCATGTTGTGAAATAATTTTGGCACAATGGTAAGTCAAGTCACTGTCTGAAGGGCTCTTATTATTTTCACATTTTCCAACGAGAATGTCAGTTTTTCCATAAGGAAATCACGCAGTTATGAAATGTCAAGGCTTCAAGTTTCATCTAAATTATGAAAATTTCCCTTGCATCCAATCTTGAAATAGGTTATGTTTTCTAGACAGGCAGTTGTGTTGCAAATATCACTTGACTTTCTTTTTGCCTAAAAAAATAATTAAAACTCCCAAACCCAACTCCTCAACAAATAAAAACCCAAAAATACCAACATTCCAAACAGACAAGAAAATCCTTGAACAAACCAAAAACACTTCTAGGAATTATGTGATATTAGACAGGCCACTGTTCATTTCACATGAAAACTGGAACAAGGGCCAGCTCAAACTAAGTCTTAGTTTCTTTGGAAAGGGTTGGGGAAGCAAAAGTGGCACGTCAGCTGAGTGTGCTGAATACAAAAACTCCTAGAGAAACTGGGGGAAGAGGAACTGTAGCATGGTAACCACAAGGAAGATGGAAATTTTTTTTATCAGAGATGGATAGAAAAGAAAATCTAAATAATGGAGTTGAGCTTTCTGGTATTTGTCCCCTATGGGTTTAAAGAAATAGTATATTTTCTCTGCATCTTCTGCCTAAATAAACTAACCTATACTAATAAATACCCAGATCTTATCATCTAACACAAGACTCTCTTAATGACTTTGAATATTAGTTAAGTAGTCATACAGAAGGGAAAATATGTTTTAATGTGCAATCACTGAATAATTTAGGTTGGAGTGACCTCTGGAGGTTATTAGGTTCAACTTTCTTCTCACAGCAGGGAAAATTTAGATCAGGCAAGTAATTATCTGTAGCGTACTGTGTCACATTAAACCACTTTCCTAATATATAATTGGAATTTTACGTGTTATAGATTGTGTGTCTTGCTTCTCATTCTGCCACTGAGACCCTCTAGGATGAGTCAATGTCTTTTATAAGGATATATTTGAAGACAGCAACTAGATCTCCCCTTAGCTTTCTGTTTTTAGGATTGAACAAAACTATCTCTTTCAGCCTTTTCTTGTACTTTTTGCGCTGCTCTGCCTTGAGCCCCCTCAGCCCTTTCTGATGGGTCCTCTCCAACAATGTCCAACATTGTCTTTCTTCATCTGCAGAGCCCCGGACTGGGCACAGGGCTCCAGACACAGTCTCATAAACTTTGGCTGGAGGAGGATAATAACTTCTATCCTGCTGGTTAAATTCTTGCTAATGCAGCCCAGAATGCGTCTAGAAAATATGTCACCACAAGGACATACTGCTTACTCATGTTTAGCTTGTGGGCCATCTGGGTGCCCAAGTTATTTTCTGCAGGGCTGCTCTATGCCCCAGTATATCTGGTGGTATGGATAGACATTGGATTTTTCCTACACATTTTTCAGGTGTAGGATTTTTCATGTCCTTTTGTTGAAGTTCTTGAGATTATTATCTGCTTACTTCTTCATTTGAGATCCCCCTGAGCAGCAGCTCTGCACTTCAAAGTATTGAACATGGTCCACAGTTCGGTTTTGTAGCAAAGTGAAAAATACCTCTCGTAACCAATTTCCATATGGATTTAGTAGCTTTGATCCCAACTTTTTCAGCCCAGGGCTTCTGAAAATTTTTCATCAAGCTTCTTATTTATGTATTTTATCCATGTGTCCTCAATTTGCCCATAAGTAGACTATGGAAAAACATGTCAAAAAATTGAAGAAATCAAAGTCAGCATTCAGAGCTCTCCCCTTGTACAGTGCCAGTAATCCCTTCAGTAGATGGCAATCATGTTGACCAAGAACAATTGTCCTTGGGAAATTTGTTCTGCATTTTCCCACTTATCCTTGCTTTTTTGAGCAGCTTCAGTAACTGGATACTGCACCTGGCCAGGGACTAGTTCTAAAGTGTTTCCTTTGAGCAAAATGGTATACGGAGCTGCTTTTTACCCTTACTTTTTTTTTTTTTCTCTTTTTGCCATTAAAAAAAATAAGCTCTGAACATTAATGGAGCAAAAACCTCAATACCTTGTTAGAGCTTTGTGTTACCAATAAGGGCCCTAATGTGAAAAAGTTAATCTCAAACTTTTCTCTGTCCTCAACTGCTCTTAGCATTGCTATCCTAGGAATGATTCTTTTTCTATGAGAGTCATTATTTCTGAGACCCATTTAGCATTTTCTGTCTCCAGTGAAAGGAAGGTGTATCAGGCAAACCCTACCAGCCTGCACTCTAAATCAAAAAGCAAGGTAGGACATATTATTATGAACATTCTTTGAGCCTGAAGGGTCCTGAAAAGTGCAACTCAGGTTTTTCTTTTTCCTTCCAATTAAATTAGCAAATTTCCTGTCTATCTGACAATAGTGCATATTTTATCTGACAGTGATTTGTTTGAGATAATCACAGGGAAATCCCAGGTTGGAATTTTGATTTTTTCTGTTTGTAATGGACTCTGATAGCTACCCTGCAATATAATTAATTAAGCTGTCAATAAATATTGCAGCCACGAGAAAAAGATAGTCTGTCAGTACTTTCCTCAGATGAAAGGCATATTAGAAATGTTTCCACATCAGTCTGAAAAAGGTGAAAATTGACAAATAACTATCTCAGCATTTCACTCTCCCGCATGATTAGTGACAATTAAAGCTCTTCATTTTTTCTAGACCTACTTGAGACTTTTGGTATTGTCTCAGAGGCAGATCAATAATTATGAAGAAAATTAATTTAATTGTTAAAATTTATTCTGAAAACTATGAATAGCCTGGAAGCTAAAATGGGAAGGGGAAAATGTTTTTATGGGAGGTTTGATGAAGGGTTTTGCAGTTAGATTTGTTTTTACCTTGGAGAAAGGTCAGGAAAAGACCAGATAAGCTGAAACATAGCATTAAGAATGACATTATATACTGTATAGCCTTTAGCTCAATATCATGGGTTTCTATATTGAACTGATCACCTTAGCAGCAATAAAAAAAGAACAAAACTGATTAAACAAACAAACATACAAAAGAACAAAGCAGGACAGATAAAATAAGAAAGATCAAGGTGGGAGCCTGATTCCTTTTAAAAGTTATATTGGTTATCAGAGACCGTGCAATCAAAATAAATCAAGATTTGTAGATGTCCTGAAAAGACAGAGCACATAAAGGTAGCAAACTAAGTCAAAGAACCGTAGGAGGCAGAATTGACAAAAGCAATTAACACATAACAAAAGAGGCCTGCTATTTAGCACTGTTAGTTGTCCTGGTTTATTCCCAGCCAGCAACCAAACCCCACACAGCCACTTGCTCACTCCCACCAGTGGGACTGGGTAGAGAATCAGAAGGACAAAAGCTGGAAAACTTGTGTGTTGAGATAAAGACAGTTTAATAGGGAAAGAAAAAGCCAAAACAGCGCACACAAACAAAGCAAAGCAAAGCAAGGAGTTAAAACACTTCTTCCCACGGGCAGGAAGCTGTTCAGCCATCTCAGAGCAGGGCCCCATCGCTTGCAATGGTGACTTGGGAAGACAAGCACCATCACTCCAAGTGTCCTCCCTCTCTTCCTTCTTCCCCCAACTTTATATACTGAGTGTGATGCTACAGGGTCTGGAATATCCCTTTGGTCAGTTTGGGTCACCTGTCCTGGCTCTGTGTCATCCCAAATTCCTATGCATCCTTAACTTCCTCACCAGCATGGCAATACAAAAAGCAGAAAATGCTTTGGCTCTGGGTAAGCCCTGCTCAGCAATAACAAAAACTTCTCTATATTTTCACTATGTTCAGCACAGTCATAAACAAAACACAGCCCCATACAAGCCGCTGTGAAGAAAATTAACTCTATCCAAGCCAAAACCAGCGCACCTAATTTCTACAAATGTATACAGTTCACATAACAATGTGTACTAGGACACATAATAAATATCTATATCTCAGAGATGCTACCTTAACCTCTCTCTGCCCTAGAACTGACTCAAGAATTTCCTGCTAGAGTGAAATTGTCTTTAGACAATGTAACGTAAATGAAACAAAATATCCAGTGCTACTACTTCAATATTAATAAGAAGGGGTGAAATCAGGCTTCCTATTTCCAATACTTATGATGGCATAACGTTGTCTAACCTGTAATATCAATAGAGCCCATATAGACCCAAACAACTAGAATCAGTGCACTTGGAAATAGAAATATTTCATTTGATTCCCTCGGAAGTATCAGGAGTATCAAAGTTCTTTCATTTACACTGCTTAAAAATAAGATACTGAAAGTCTTCTCCTTGGTAGGCATTCCACATACATTGATGTATAATGTATTTAGTCACTGCAAGATTAAAATGCCTTTCAAAGCATCTAATTTAGCAACAGCAAAGGAAATTAGAAATAGATTTTTACATTATGAATCTAAAGAAATCAGCAAGATCCTTTAAGTGAATCCTTCTACAGGAACGTTATTGATTACCAGAAACTTTTTGGCTATACCATTCTAAGAATCAGGCTAGTAATGCTCAAAGTGCATTTTCTGGCACATCTAAGCATACTATAAAATATGCTTGAGAAGGCACAAAATAAAAATAAAAAACTCTTCCTTCCATGCACACAAACCCCAGATAAAAGTGTGGATAGAGACACCTAGAGAGCTGCAAAATTACAGCTTGAGAATCTTTTCTCTCAAGCCTGAATTTCTCTTGCTTCCCAGGCTGATAAGCTGATAATATCTGCAGACAGAAAGGAAATTTCCCAAGGTGATAAATGGTCGAAAAAAACTTAGAATCTGGTGAAAAACAGAGTGGAATTCATAATAAAGATTAACACCTGTTGTTTTTCTCTTGGGATACATCCTGAGGCCTGGTCTCCTGGGTGTTTATCCCAATTAGCCAATGAGCTACTGTCCTGTTCTGGTCTCTCGTAACATGCTTTAAATACAAGCTCTCCGCTCAATGAAATCGCCCTTTTTTCCCTAAAAAGATTCATGTGTGTTGCTGCTCTTTTTTCTCTCTCTAGGACCACTGTTGTGGTTTGTTTTATTGTTAAAGTTCTGTTGTCCTGCGTTTTGTAATGGTTTATCCCTCAGTTGTTCCCCCTGGTTTTCGGTTGTAATGGTTTGTTCCCTTCCCGCCTTTACCCCTGGCTGTCAGCCCTGCACCCAGCCCACTCTCTGGAAAGGTCCCTGTTTGTCTCCCCAGTCCCCTCCCAAGACTGTGTCAGTCTTCCCTGGCTCCTCCCCTTCTTCCCGAATGTTCTGTGTCATTTGTCCTGTTCCCTGTACTCGATTGGTTCTGTTGTATTCTCTCCGCCCTGGTTCTACCCGATTGGTGGTTGTTATACGCCCCCCCGGTTGCTGCTATTGGTCCCTGTATTGTACCCTCCCAGTAAGCGGCACCCATATTTAAGTTGCTGCGCGCCCTTTCTCCCTGTCTTTTGGTGGTTCCTCTCCCCGGTCCCGAACTTGTCCCTCGATCCTCTCCAATAAACCCTTCCCTGGATCTACCGAAAGGTCTCCCTCTGGCTCTTTATCCTCCACCAGACCGGCTGCCGTCTAGTAGCTGACACTACACACCCTTACTCGGATTCTCCCTGAGATATCTGGGAAGGGCCACTCGTGGCACAGACCCGCCCGGAGCTAGCCGGGGTGTCCAGCCTGAGTGGACAGTCGGACGGGCCGTGTCAGACCACAACCACATAAAAGTCTGACTAAATAAAGGTATTTAGATATTTCAAATGTTAAAATAAATTTATCTTTAGTTTTACTTTCTCCCCAGATTCACAGTTAAGAATAGGAGCATCTCAGCTCATGCACAGGAAAAGCAATATGAAGTTCATTGTGAGGAAGGAAAAGGGAAAGGAGCCTGGTGAAGCCATGTATACTCCATTACCGTGATATTTGAAGCTAAAACATTTTTAGTACCTTCTTCTGTACTTTATTGGTTGAATTTACATTGAAGAAACGATCAAAAGATAAACTTCTAAAGAGTTCAGAAAATAAAAAGGTGTAGCTAGCTATAGTTTGTTGTAGTAGAATTTGGAAAGAACACCATTATAGGCAACTTATAGTCATTATTACTGTCTACAAATTAATTTCACAGTGCATAATAAGTATGTACTGATGCAAATAAATTATTATAAATTATTATAAATTATCTCTTGAGCTACCTTTTTTTTCTCTCTACACAGTTCTTCTTAGTTTAATACATGAGTTTTACCCTTAGTTTGGGATTAGTCCATAAAAAGTACTAGCAACAGCATTTGAACCTTCTTAGGACTCAAGCTGAATGGCTTGTAAAGGAGTAAGGGAGGTCACAAGGCAATAGAAATCATTCAGAGATAACAGAAATGCACCATATTATCTTGAATGCACTCATTGTAGAGCTAAATAATTTGCTCAGTAATTTCTTGCAAAATAAAGACTCATAAAGCTTGCATATTTTCAAAAGCATAATTAAAACAGCAACACAGCATAGAATTTGCTTCACGCACAATACACAGAATGCTGCACTAAGTCTTAGAATACATCAGTCTTGAGGTTCAACAGAAAATGGGTCAGTGGATGAGTATGTATCACACAAGCCGAAAAAGCTGACAGATCATTTTGGCTAATAGATGTTCTTGTCTACCACACGACCAATGAGGACAGAACAGCAATCCTGTTTATAATCATCTAATGAGGTGGTTTTTTTTGGAATATAGAGTAATGTCTAGCTGCTCTTTGACTCAGAATAAACATGGTTCTGGTTTTCTTCAGAAAGACTTGATTCCTATAATTAACATTTGAAGTAAAACAGCCACAGGGCTTGCAAATTTGGAAAAACTGACAACAGCATCTGTTGTGTTCTGTTGTATCTCATAGTGTAAGGTCTAATTTGTTTGGGGTATGCTAACTCATTAGCAGAAAAAAATCAATGCATTAACTTGGCACAAGACTTTTAAGCACTCCCAAGTATGTATATGTAACCCTGCTTTGAAGTTCAAATGATGCAATAATTATTTAAAATCGCAACAATCCAAACTACTCTTCAGTGCAAATTTTAAATTTAAGATATCATCTCTCTCTTTGAGTTATTTTTACTATTCCATAAACGCCCCAACAAATATTCCTGTATATTAAATGAAACACATAAATAAAATCAATAGATTTTTACATTATTAATTTAAAATGCTTATCAAAAATGGAGAGTAAGTTCTATAAATAACCAGGGCATACTCCTTAACTTATGAATTATATATCTACCACTGTAGAGCTTACATGAGCAATATAGAGTGGACAACACAAGTATCCTTTACTTCAAGACTAAGGTACTGAGAAAACCCAAGAGACTGACCTCTAACATACCCTCATAACAATATCACATTTTGTTGGGTAAGTCCTCACACTTTGCAGATAAAGACCTGATTTGATACCTTCAGAAGAAATATTATAAAGTAGGTGGCATCTTGCACCTTTCATGCCTGGACCCTTCAATGCATAATAAATAGACATAGACATGCATAGACATAATAAAAGATAAAACTGTACACTGGAAAAGGCTGAAGTGGTTTTGCTCTCATTGTCTTCTTGTGTACCATTTTTAAAGGTGTGGAAAGCAAGAAACCAGAACTTTTAGCTTGTAGTACCCCTTCCTTTGTTTTCAATGGGAGTTTATAGGCTAGATACTATCATCTTCAATGGAAGCATGAACACAAGAAACACATAAATGACTGGCATAATTTAGAGGGGTTTGAAGATCTCTTCCATATGCTTTACTCTTCTGTCTTCAGAAAGTACTAAGGGGTCACTCGAATGCAGTTTAATAAGACCCCTAATTACCTTGAGTTATATGGACAATTTCTTTTCCCCTATCTCTTCTCTAATTTCTTATTGTCTTATCCAAAGCACTAAAATTCAACAATGATTATAAACTTGACACTGAGACATTGTAGCTGAAAGCAGCACAAACTTAAATGACAGCAATTTACACACTAAATTAGGCAAAGGAGAAAATAAACAAACAAAAGCAAAACTAAAATATTAATGTCTATGTCATTCTGGCATGAAGCTGGAAGGAGTCTGAGTTGGAATAGTTTTATTTTGCCCTGGGGAAAACTAAGGTCAGCACACAGATGGTCAATTTCTAAATTTCATAGTGTATCTGTGGCAGAAAAAAAGGGCACTTTATAACCACCATAATTAATTCTAACTACCAACATTTGAAAACAATTCTGTTAATTAAGACTGTGCAAAATGTTTATTTCTTTTGGTATGTATGGCAATAAAACATAACTTTGCCAAACTGACATTGCTAATCTGCAATTTATCTCCTTTTTATAGTTCTTTCAGTGACTCCTGTTTTGATCATGAGAGGAGATCTTTTTTTTAAATGGCAGAAAAGCAATGAGACTTTAGACAGTTACATGACAAGGTTCATTAACGGTGCCATACAAATGTTTACCTACTACTCATTGAAAAAAGAAAAACCTAGCTGCATGCTGCAAGAAATTAAAGACAACACAGTCTAACATAGCTGCTAAAGGCTTATGCAAGGTCACAATGTTCAACTCATTTCACACTCACTTCAATGGTAGATGTCTTTCCTCTTCCAAGAAATTGTTTTCAATATTTTCTCATAATAAGTAATATGTGTCTCTAAGTCTGAAGTTGAAATGGAAATTATATTTTGGAATAAGCCCGAGCAAATGAGTGAAGCCATCACACTCAGTTTTGACACACAGAGATTTACTTGAGAATTGTTCAAATCTTTATGGCCTATAACGTTAAATGGGTATTTATGATGTCTTTAAAGGTCGGGAGTATTCAGTCTAGTCAGATGCTAATGTCTGAAGGTGCTATCAGATTTAAGAGTCTACAGAGAAAAACAAGCAAAAAATCTCAGCTTCAGTTTCAGTTCCTTTTTAGATGTATCATGCTTCCAATTATTTTTTGCTCCCATAGATTTCATTTTGGGGAACAACAGGAAAAGAGGTAATAATCAGACTCTAATTAAAATGCTGGGAGCACAAAGAGCAACAGTAACATAAAAGAACAAAAACTTTCCCTTATGAAAAGTTTCATACTGTCAGAGGTGGTCTTCAAAGACTCCAAGATTGAATTCAGGAAAACAGATCTACAAAAGACAACTACAAAGCTATTGTCATTTGTTTCTGAATGGCAAAAATCACAAAGAACATTTCCTTTGGTCAGCTCAGAGGGAGAGAAAAAGGAAAGAAAACAAACACAATATTCAGAGTAGGAATAGGGAGGAAGCACAGCCATGCACGGAGCTCTTGTGGAATCGCCAGTGAAATACTCCATACAGTTCTGAGTACACAGGGAGCTCAAGCTGGGCTAGGAGAAGGGAAGCATTGCAGGCAACCTAATTTACAAGAGGTTTAATCTCTAGCTAGATGGATAGAACCTGCAGATGAGAAAATAATCCTTGCTGAGATTTTCTCTTTTCATCCAGAAACATTTGCAGATTGCAATACAAATATAAAATGTTAACAGTTTGAAATTGGACAGCTAATTTTTGTAATAATAAAACATTTGCTGCATGACACTTCTTAAATCGTAACTAAAATCTCACATATGTAAATTCCTCTTCTGTTATGGGGACTTAATTACAGAGAAAACATGACTATAGTGAATACTGTAGCAGAACATTCTCTTCAACCCATTTTGCAGTTGCACATCAATATATTAAGAATATTGAATAGATTGAAACCTTCACATGATGGTAGACATTTGACCATTAAATGTATTTTAAAGGCCCTCTCTAACGTGTACATTAAGCAAAAATAATATTATTGAGCAGCATAGCCTTTTATTGAGATGATTTCGCAAAACAAGCAGGCCCTTAAAATGAATTAAGCCAAGTTTATATATGGGATTAAAGAAACTACACTTTACACATGAAAAAAAAAAATAAGAGTAAGTGAAAACATAAGTGCTTTTGAAAACATAAGAAGCTTTTCTGTAACTTCCAGAGTTCAGGCCACAGCTGACCCTATACTTTTCAGAAATACTGGAGAACCACTTCTGAGCCATGACACAGCTTTACTGTGAAAAGGAAGGCAGGAATGTTATTCTACAGCGCAATAAAATATTTTCTTACCAATTCCAAAGTGATGTCCTCTTATTGAGGGAAAAAAGTCATATTCCAAAACATAGAAAATATGGACTCTTAAGAGTCAAAACCTGAAAATTAGCAGGATTAAGGGAATGGGCATTTCTTTATGTTGAAGAAAACAGCAACAAGAATATCCAAGGGATCATCAAACACTAAGTTACATCTTTTATGGCACAAAATGCCGTATATTTTAGAAGAGAATGATGGTGATTCACTTTAAAAAAAAAAGTTAATTAACTAATAAAACTGAAAAAGAGTCAAGACACTTTAATAGTAGTCATCTGCCAAGAACTCAGTTATACCAAATAGAAAAAATCAATTGAAAAGACAAAATAGAAATAACCAAGTTTCGACATGTAAGACTAAGGGACACTTCAGCTGTTTTCTAATCATAACAGGGAGCTAATGGCGCTGTTGCTTTATTTTTATAAATGTATCCTCTTTCATCTAAAGTTTAATTAGAATTCACTATATTGTGCCAAAAGTTTACTGGGGGTTACAATCTCAGTGCTCCAGTGGTTCCTGAGATCTAATACACCCATTAGGTTTGATTAATAGTTGGAAAATCATGCACAAAATAAGTTGTGATTCAGTATAGAAACATATCTGTATCTCTTAATTTGGTTGCTCGGAAATTATCAGTTCTTCCTTCCAAGTGACAAGTATGTTCAATCAGACAAGATTTGTGAAAAGAGAAAAAGGGAATATGACCATATCAAGCAGAAAAACTCAAATATGATTAGCTAGCAGAATCATCCCCCAATAACCCTGACCTTCACTCTCCTACTGTGCATGACTGGAGAAGTAGACACACAGGACCCCTTCTCACTACCAAGATCTTACCCACATCAAAATTTATTGCCCATATTCTGACAGCCTAGTTGCAGAGAACCCACTATAATTGGCTTTTCCTTGAATGCTGCATAGTTTCGGGAATTTTACTACTATGCTGAAGGTCAAAAAAAGCCTCTGTGTAGGAACTTTTAACCCAGATAGTCATTAAGGGTGGCTCACATATGCACAAGATTGTTTCATTCACAATCTGCCATTTATGATCTGCCATGTTTTATGATCCTTCTGTTGGCTACTCTTTTGGCTGTTTGTTCTGTCTCAAACATTATATAAGTTTAATTTGTTTCTTTTTCCCCTTCTAAGCACAAAAAAGTCAGTCATGAGCTGCATCTAGTAGCTCATGCTGCATCTCACTGGGACTTTTCTTTTGATCATATGTTGGTCACTTAATTTTGTTCACATCTTAATCCATTTTAAGAATCTAGAGGCTTTTATTTTATAACAAGAATAGACTCCAAACCCAATACCAGACCCCAAAAACCTCCCCTGTAACACAAACAAATAAAACTCAACACCTGTTTTAGAAATGGTTGAGGGTTTTCTACTGAGTTTCTTTCTTGTTAATTCTAGAGTCTGGTCCCTGGAAGTTGTTTCTGTTTATTGAAGTCCATTTTTTTTCTCGGGATGGGAAACCTTACCATATATTTTCATTGAGGTATATTTTTTCTATTAAAAAATGAGAAAGCTTCTCTTTCCAAAAGTGGAAATTTTCTATTATGCAAGGAAAGACATGAATCCAGGCATTTGGTTTCCTATGTTTTGGAACTGTTTTCTCTCAGGGAGAATCTGGCATACTATATATGAACATTAGAGGAGATATGCAAAACGTGTCCCTTCAAAATCTTGGGCAGTCCTGAGACTGGTATACAGGCAAACAAGCAGCAGATCATACTTACCCACAGAGAACCACTGCACCAGTAGAACTAATACATTCATCTTTTATTTTCATTACTATCATATCTGTTTGGACAGTACTTTGAGAAGTTTACTTTCTCAAACTCACAGCTCCCTCAGCAGCTCCTTCTAATTCATGCTTTCTAGACTGTTCACCAGCTTTGTTGCCCTTCTCTGGACTTGCTCCAGTACCTCAATGCTCTTTTTGAAGTAAGGGGTCCTGAATTTACCACAGTACTCAAAGTGTTATGCCACCAGTCCAGAGTACTGGGGCACAATCACTGCCCTGCTCCTGCTGGCCACACTATTCCTGATACATGCCAGGATGCCACTGGCACTGTTGGCTAGCTGGGTACACTGCTGGATCACGCTCAGTAGGCTGTCAACCAACACCTTCAGGTCCCTTTCCACTGGGCAGTTTTCCAGTCATTCCTGCCCCACCCTGTAGTGCTGCAGGGGGTGGTGGTGACCCAAGAGCAGGGCAGAAACCTTCACCTTATTGAACCTCATGTCATTGTCCTCAGCCCATCGATCCAGTCTGTCAAGATCTCAAGTACACCTTGCTAAAGGTTAATATTCCCTGCCCCCTCCATCCCAAAAATGCTAAGTATATGAAAAAGACCAAAGAGATATGCTAGATGATCTGCTTTAAGTGGGGAATTATCATCATAATTATAGATTGTCATATAAAGAGAGATTAAGGAACAGATATTTATTTGGGAAGATTTTTCTCTATTCCTTTTTACTTTTTCCTCCCTCAAAAGCTAAGCTTTGCCCCACAATGAAAAATATCAGAGACCAAAACTAAGAAAACAGAACTCACCCAGAAGCTATATCTATATTGCCCATTAATTTAATTCAAACTTCAAAATTTTGTAGCCTACAATAAAGTGGTACAGTTTAAACAAAATTAGATTGGTGTCTAAACACTGAATCATTTATGAGCACATTACATAAATATATTTACATTTTGTGCTACATTTTTTGCATTTGGCCTAAAATGCATCTCTGGAGTTTGAAACTTTATATTATCCCTTTTTGAAATCAAGGCCTTTGAATAATTACAGTTACTTTTATATAAAACAAAAACTCTGAAATCTTTCTAACTTATTTGTAGATGTAATTGCAATTTTTGTGGCCGTATTTTATTGCTTTGCTTTGAAATAAAGAGTAAAAAACTATGCAAAAAATAGGATTTAATGTTTAATCTTTATGCTTATTTTTTATTTGTGCAAACTTTTGATTAAGGACCTTCAGATAGATTTAATTCAGAAAATTTAAATGAATATTTTTTTTTCAGAACTACCTACATACATGGAGAGGAATAATAATTAAATATGATAGTCTCTATCCACTTGTCACTTGTGGCGGAGCTCACATAAATTCAGGTTATTGGAAAATTATGTCTGGTTTGCACAATAGAATTACTGCAGCTCTTAAAAGTATACATTTTATATTTATTTATTTATTTATAAAGGAATATTTTAATCACAAGGACATAAATGTTGTGGTATACAGAACACTGTCTTCTTGAGTTTTCAGACAAGTCAACAGATAACTCAAACACATGAATACGAGTGCACCAGAAATTTTTTGCAACTTGCCATAAATATCAGCTATTAAGTTTCAAGTGCTACATTAGAAAAAAGTAGATGAAAACATCTCACTGTAATCCATGATATCAAGTGGATGTATGCTGGCAAAGTAATCGACAGTTGATATGAAACGTCATCAGGAGCAATTTTATGGCCATTTTAGTGAAAAGGAGGAAATTGATATGAAAGCTACATAGAAAAAACACAGGCAAAGTTCAGATACACAGAGGAAAAGATTATAAACAACAATTGTTCTAAGAGCCTGTGGTGGACTTCTGAGCTGCTGAGACCTCTCAGAAGTTCTTGTGTCCAGATCATCTCATATGGAGGGCTCCTAATAAAGAACAAGTTTTGAAAGCACAGACTTATCAGACTATAAATCAAGATAGAAAATTGTAATGGAAAAAAAAAGTCAAAGTGACTTGGGCAATCACAATGTGGATAAAAGGGTTTATACCCAACTTACCCATTGCCTCATATGTCTTTGCAAGAGTATCTTGCTTCCAGGCTTGGTTTGAGTCATTCAGTAACCTTCTGTGTTGCAGCAAACTCTGCACAGCTTAGAAAGTGAGTTTTCAGAAGCTCTTCCTTCTTCATCAAAATTGACATCTCCCTTCTCCTCTCAGCAGTCTAGAAATCGTGCTGTTCAAACTGCCTTTCCCATAGCTCTTCCCAACATTCCTTGCAGTTTCTTTTCTCTTCTGTATTTGACCAGGATCAGTAGTCACAGATGGCAAGGATCAATCTCACTTTCAAGCGGCTCTGCCTGACACAGTACTTAAGGAATGAACATAATCTAAATATGTATAAAAAGGAAAAATACACATATTACCTCTCTTGATGGCCTACTAAGTTGTACTATTTATATTAAAATGGCATCAGAAATAGAAAACAAGATAACAAATAATGATCAGATACTGCCATTCACCAATACCCATATTTTCCATAAACACCAAAGGAATTTCATTAACACTGGAGTATGGCATGCTTTTCCATGTGTAATCCCACCCACGACTGATCTGACAATCTCTTGAAATCAGTCTGAACTCCTCCATGCAACATTTTGAACAGTCTTGTCAGGTCAGAAGTCATGGGTGATATACTTAAAATCACTTTCCCCCAAAAGATCTTTGTGAACTATTATATACCCCACTGACATCAAAGATAATTTTGGAATTTCCCTCAAGTCTCTCATGTGACCTCCTTGCCTCGAAGACAAGGCTTTGTGTGATGTGAATGAACCTACACTCAGTGCCTCAGGAATGCCATGCAAAGCCAGACAGGAAATTTTCTGCCAAAATCTGCCTGATTCGTTCTGTCACATTCTTAGTAGCCTAAACAAATTTACATCATACCAAAGACAATAAAGAGCAGCTGAAAAGTAATAATTTTAATGTATAATAACAACAGAATGAAACTTTTATAAAAACAGTCACCATTTCAGTTGTAAAATGTGCAGATTCTGAAATCCTGTACCTAGTGAATATGAAGGTTCGTATACAGTCAAGTCAGTCACTGCTTTTGCAGATATTGTTTCCTATATCTTTCCCGATAGCATTCCTAAGCACGTGAACACCAGATCTGATAGGGACTTAAGAGAAAGTGAGGAATGGGCCACATTACAAAGTCTGCCACACAACAACTGCAGTGAAAAACTGACTCCTTGACTTCCTCACTAATGGGCACTTACAACACTTCAGAAAGATATAAGAGTTAACATTTCCCCACATACAGACAATTGTTTTCTAATGTATTTCCTCTGTCTGCTTGGTCAGCTCTGAGCAGACGCAGCTGCATGGGCACACCTGACACCTTCTGCGGAGCTGGAGGCAGAGGGGAAAGTGGCACAAAAACATTAGTTGTGGCAAGCACCTTCCAATCCTCATTTTGACCTAGATCCAGTAGAGGACTGTGCCTTAACTTTAATCCAGTAAGATGTCCTACCACATTTAAAATGTAGGGCAAAATTCACAGTTAAAATAGTGTTATCTTAGATGGTTCACTGTAGTGGGCAACAGTGAACATCATTCCCTGCTGTGTTTTGGTTACTGTCAAAGTTACTCACTAACAATCCCAGTAGCCAAGAAAGAGTTTTCCTACTTATCACAGGCACATTTGGCTTCCTGCAGCTCTTAACCTTTCTAAAACTAAATCACTAGACGAGTAATTGATTTATCATTGTTGTCTGGGAAGAAACTAAATTGCTGGAAAGTGGAAAAGATGTCAATAACATTATCTTGGGTCAGACAGTGGCTTGGCATGGGATATGAGTGGGCACATAAATTAATTTATGTGCTTTCAGGTAAAACACTAAAGTATCTCACGGTGAAACTGTAAAACTAACTAGTAAATTTCTTCAAGGATAGGATGCCACAGGACATTGTGAGGTTTTGATTTAAATTCATTTCTACTTGTTCTTGCTTTATCTTCCTCCTAAGCTGATTCTGATATTTCTTTTGGGAAAAGAATCCCTCAGGGAAAATGAAATAATAAGTTTATTACTTATTATTCTGCCTATAAAGTGTTTTCATTTGCTGGCCAACCCTCTCTTCTTTAGCAAACTCTTCCAGAGCTCTGGCTACAGCACTACGTGCCTGGTGTCCTGCTCTACCCAAGTGCCCTGCTGTACTGCCTGCAGCTCCCTCTTTCAGCCATGAAACCTCTACCTCTCTGTTAACTCAATAGATGCCCCCTTCTCCTTCAGTCGTTTCTCCATTTCTCCATTATCTTAATGCTGTAGTTTATCCCTAAGCCCTTGTATTGGGTACAGGTGCTCAGGCACTGGCCTGGCTGGGGAGGGCTGCCAGGGGTGGCCTCCCACGTGGAACACAATCTGTTCCGATCCACCCACTTCCAGGACACAGTTGAACACCTCAGCCATGGGTGGGGTGCCTCTGAGAACGGGTGTTTAAGAAAGGGTAAATAGTGCTGCAAGCAGTTGAGAGAGAGGAGTGAGAAAAATGTGTGAGAAACAGTCCTGCAAATACCAAGGTGAGAGAAGAAGGAGGGAGAGAGGGTGCTCCAGGCACTGGAGCAGAGATTTCTCTGCAACCCCCAGAGAGGACCGTGATGAAGCAGATATTCTCACTGGGGAGGATACCACTCTGGAGCAGATGTACATGCCCTGAAGGAAGATGCAACTAGTGGAAAGACCCCTGTTGGAGTAGGGGAACAGCACGAGGAGGAAGGAGCAGAAGAGAGGAGCTGTTATGGATTAACTATAACCCCCCTTTCCCATCACCCTGCACCACTGTGGGGGAGGAAGTTTGGAGTAAGGAGTGAACAAGTGAAGTTGATGCTGGAAGAGAGGAGGGATGGGAGGAAGGTGTTTCAGTTTTTGTCTTAATTTCTCATTAGCCTATTTTGTTATTAATTGGAAATAAATCAATCTTCCCCAACTGAGTCTGTTTTACCAGTAACATTAATCAACAAACATTTTACCTGTTCTTTATGATGAGCTTTTCCACTCTATTTTCTACTCGAATTGTTGAGTAGGTGGAGAGGGAGAGAGAAAGAGAGAAGCTAGGTGGGCATCTGGCAGCCAGCCATGGTCAACCCCCCCACTCCCCCCCCCCAAAAAAAAAAAAAGGAAAAAGAAATAAAATAGGATCACCACTGTTTTTCACTCTACTTGAATATTGCATATTTGTTCAGCCCAGAGTAAGTCTTGTGTAAACAAAACAAACAAAGATCCAAATTGCTGGAGCATAGGCTGGTTTAATATTGTAGAACTGTGATTGGAGCACTTTAAAATGCTCATATTTCATAATTGTTCCTTCAGTATGATTACCCACAATCCTGTCTGACTTTCTATTTCTTACTAGTGCATTACCTGGGGACTCAGAGAAGCACTAAAGCTGTTTATAATGGGAGAATTTGCAGGGGGGATAAAGAAGTAATGGTAGCAGAGAGGAAAGGGCTAGGGAAGATCCTTATCAAGTTCATTACTCTTTAACAAGACCACCTGTGCCATCACACTCTTAAATTTCATCCATGAAGAGGTCAGCACATACAAAGATGACCAAATTTTCTGAGTACCACAGTTATAATTCTACCCTGTGTGTTTGCTGCCTGCTCTGCAAGTAAACCACCCCCTAGCACATCCTTGAATCCTCACACCTTGTTATTCACCTGTTTGCCTGCAGATTTCCTTGCTGTGGAGCAATATATGTTTCAAAATAGCTCTGTGGTAGGCAGTCATTCAAATCATGCACCTCGTCTTGTCTGTGTAATTGCACCCATAGGCATTTTCCACACTGCCCCTGGTCGCAGAGCTGTGTGCTGCAAGCTTTGGCTCACATGGCTTTTTGCTAATGACAGGGGTCACATGGAGGCTTTTGATTGTCAGTATAATGCCCAACACAACCTTCTGAACACAGCCACTCCGTAAATAATGTAGCATTTACCTGACAAATTTATTCCAGTGATTACCTGACAAGTATATTTTCCTGCTTATGGAAGTAATTGGCACCCTCTGGTGGCGTTTGGCTCCTACTGCTTGACAGCTCTCCCCAGATGCCATAAGCAGCACCAAAAGTATGGTACCGATTTCTGCAATGGTGACACGATCATCCACAAGCCCTGGGAAAAAACATTGCTCAGTTCTGAATGCAGATTCAATTACATTCAGCTGCTTAGATTTCAACCCACCATGCTGTACAAAGTAAAAAACAATTAAGAAGAAGCCATTCCTTTTTTCAGTCCCCACACATTTGAAAAACCAGACAACCCCAAACCAGCCTACACTTTTATATTTTCTTTGGCTTAAGATGCTGAAAGTTTACAAAAACACCCTAGACAATTAAAATAGAGTCAAGCAGGAAGATATCAGGACTATGAAATTTGCAGTTGCTTTCTTAGGTATGTAGGTGTGTGTCTCTTCCTACAGGAAACATTATAGTAGAATTAAGATTTAACTTTTTGTTTAGTTTTGTTTGTTGTTTTTTGTTTTTTTTCCTTGTGGTTGTTCGTTTGGGGTTTTTTTTTCACGTTTTACAGTAGCAAAGTATAATTTCACTGACAGAGCTAATCTAAATCAAATTTCAGATTGGTTTGACTGACAGGTAGGAGCAAGGAAGCTGCTTTAGTGGTGCCCACCCAGTCATGCAGAAGATTATGTAAGCTCCCTCAAAGCCCTTGTTCATATAAAGGGCAACACACAACTGTACGCATCACGTGTCATGTTATGAAGGGAAGGGAAATAAGGCAAATATTATCAGACCTGGGGCTGTGTGTGCCCTCATTCTTTTTACTTTTTGTCAATGGAGCATTACTGTTGACGATATTGAGAATGTCATGGCCATTACTCTGCAGCACATGAACTAGTGGGGCAGAGATGACCAATTTTTCAAAATCATATCTTTTGCAGACAGATGTTCACATTTGTAAAGTACAGGTGGGAGCTACAGTTTATTCAATGCTGCCCCAAAAGCCATTTCGGCTGCCAAGTAATAATTGGAAATGTTCAATGGGAAGAATTGTCTCAATCATCTTTTCCTAACGAAAAAACACAAGTATTTTCCATAATGTCAACAGAGTTTTGTAACTGTTTACATGGAAACATTTCAGATGACTCCTTTTCTCTTAAGAAAGGGAGCATTGAAGAGATCCAGTAGCAGGGGAATCCACTGTGTTTTGGACCGAGTTTGCTTATTTCCAGAGTAGGCTGGTAGTGAGGGGCAATACTCTTGAGTATTTCTATCATTGTCCCTGATGATCACCGTTATGAAGACGACATTATTGCCTCTCTACTTTAGATACAGTGAAACTGAATTTAAGATGTGCAAGATAACTTGTTGTATTGGGTTTTCATGGCCAATCTTTGGTAGTAGCAGGGGTGGCTTCTGTGAGGAGCTGCCAGAAGCTTCCTTCATGTCCAGTAGACGCAATCCCTGGCTGCTCAAAAGCTGGACCTGCTGCTGGTCAAGGCTGCGCCAATTAGAAATGATGTTAATGCCTCTGTTGATAACATATTTAAGAAAGAAAATACAGTTGTAATTTCAGACAGAGAAGAGCAGGGTGAGAACGTGTGAAAGAAACAACTCTGCAGACACCAAGGTCAGTGGAGAAGGAGGGAGAGGAGGAGTTCCTGGTCCTGGATCTAGAATTCCCATGCAGCCTGTGGTGAAGGCCATGATGAAGTAGCTGTGTCCCTGCAGCCCATGGAAGTCCATGGGGATGCAGAGATCCACTGCAGCCCATGGAGAAGACCCACACCAGAGAAGGTGGATGCCTGAGAGGAGGCTGTGAACTCACAGGATGTCCATGGAGAAAGGAGCTTCCACTGGAGAAGCCTGTCCTTGAAGGACTGCACTCCTCAGAAGAGGGACCCATGTTTCAGCAGTTTGAGGGAAGGACTGTGGGATGGACTCACTTTGCAGCAGTTTGTGTCAATCTGTTGCTCATGACATAGACTCACATTGGGAAAGTTCACGAAGAACTTTCTCTCATAGGAGGAGCCTCCTGGTGAAACAGGGGAATGACTTCTTTCCCTGAGCAGCAGGAGAAAAAATATGTGATCACTGGCCATAACCCCCATTCTCATCTTTCTGCAGCACTGGGAGAGGAGGTAGATCTTGGGAAGGAGGGAAGGATGGAGGAAAGGTGTTTTTAAAGTCTTACTTTACTTTTGCTTATCCTGTTCTTGTTTTATGAGCAATACATTCAATTAATATCTCTAATTTGAGCCTGTTTTGCCCATCACAGTATTGATGAGTAATCTCTCTCATGGTTCTTGTCTTAACTTATGAGCCCTTCATTGTATTTTCTCTCTCCTGTCCTGTTGCAGAGGGGAATGAGAGATTGACTTTGGTGGGTGCCCGGCATACAGCCAGAGTTAACCCACTGCACTTGTGCAAGGTCGCATAGGCTGTCTGCATCAAGCTTCTACTGCCAATTTATTGTCCTCCTAACATAACCATAAATTTCATATCACAGAAAAGAGTATAGGTTAGAAAGTGTCTTTGAAAGTCACATGGAAAAGATTCTTATTCCAAGAAGAGTTAATAACAAAGGTATCTTGATCTCATTGATCAAGATTCTTCCAATTCAGCAATATATTACAACATATCTGTTAAAGAAATGCAAGAATTCCTAACTGCATCCTTGCATATTCAAAACATATCCCTGTACTCTGCCCAGGTCACCTCTTTCTTCTTCCACTCTCTGTGCCTTTCTTACTGCTCAGTTTGAGGAGCAGATCCTTGCCCGGCCATCGCAATTTCAGGCCTGCCTTGCTCAATTTCCTGAATACCAGGACATAGAGCTCTTGTGCTCTAAGAAAAGTGGCCTTAAGGAGCTGCAAGCCCTTTGTCCTTAAGAACAGTTTCTCATTCACCAGCTCCTTAAACAGGTGGAAGCTTGCTCTTGCAAAGTTCAGGGTTTTGACTTCACTCCTCATTATTTATCACTTCTGAGCTCTGTGCGTATTCCTCAGTTTTGTCTTCATTCTCTCTTCTTGTAGTGACATCCAATAAAGGAACACCAACAAGGATGCACAGAACAAGTCCTGGCAAAGCCAGCACTACTTTCATATGGACCAGGTATACCTGAAAAATGCTTTATAAATAATTTCTAATGGTGGAAAAGAAACAATATCCTTTTCTTTACCTGATGATTGGATGTGAATGTTCTCATTGACCCCCAAACCCTCTCTGCCACCAGATAAGCCCCCCAAATTTTATTTACAAAGATTATGTTAGCCTTTATGGTGGTTAGAAATACAGAATTTAAAGCTGAGATTTTAATCTTGTTGCCTTCCTCCTCAGCACAAAGGGGAACTGGAAAACAACCTATTTATTTAACAAGGTAATAATTCAGCTACTGATTGAACAGTTTAAGGATAATCATATTTCTAAAAATTCCCTAATTATAATTAAAACTAAAGCTAAAAAATGAATTGCTCTTCATTTAAATATTTACAATAGAATTTAATATTTGGCAGCATTAAATACTATGCAATATTCATTTTGTATTTACATCAATATATATTATTCCGGGAAGTTTTCATGTGCTCTGCACGTCAGCTTACCACAGCAGCGGTTTGAAATTCCCTCAGAGCATGAATTTTAAAGTCTCTTCATGCAGTATGTGGTCTTTAGAGTCAATTAAGCTGAGAGGAAGAATTCTGGAACAGCCAGCTAATACTTTCAAGTTTGGTAATATTCTTTGCTAATGTCTGTCAGTTGTCCTCAGGTCTTTCCTCCCTCATTTTCCCCATGAATATACATGTCTATTTTGCTTCATCAGGTAAGGAAAACTTAATGTGCTGTTTGTAATTTTTGATTTTACTTTCTATTTCACATTTTCTTCAGGAGTGCGTATACTATTTATACTGAATGCAGATCTCAGCTGTAGTTACAAAAGTCATTTTGAAATTACTCTTTTCCATCATGTCAGCAATTATCTACTGAATTTAATTTTGAATACAGAGAAAATGAGGATCAAGAATATAACAATCCACATATACAAAAAAAAAGAAAGAAATCTTTTTTAGATGAAACCTGTAATTCTTTTTTTGCACATCTGTGAATAAAGTAACTTTTCATCCAACTGACAGATATAGAACAAAATAAAGTTAATGTAAATATTTGAACACAGGGCATTGTATGCCATGCATGACACTTGCTCAGTCTCTCTCCTGTGTGGGTCTTTGGACATGGAAATCTTTTGTTGCGTTTAAGTTTTTGTAGGCAAGTGCTTCTAAGGAATAGCGACACAAAAGTCATTTTCTGGAATATCCACCTGGTAAATCCAACTATTTTACCTTCCCTCAAAACCTATCAAATCTCTTGTTAAGTTTCATGGCAAGATACAATAAGTCCAGCCTAGTTCAATCTCTTTCCACTGTATGTTATATATGAGAAAGAGGTTTTGGTTTTTTGATCTCTTTCTCCCAGACACCCCGTAATTTATAGCTATAGCATTTTGTAGGATGGACACTAGGATGTATTCAAGGCAACAATTTGCAGGGTCAGCCAGCTTTGTGTTGGTCCAGCAGGGGCTGCATAGTTGTGGTTGAAGTTAGGGATGAGGTTAGGATTGAGTCAAGAGACACCTCTGGGTTTAGGTGTGTTTACTTCATACAGTTTACTGTGCCCGAAACCAAACAAGTTTTAGGATTTGTCCATGCAAAGCTCTCTGTTCAAAGTTTTATTTAAAGCACTCATCACCTCTTGATTCCATGTGATAAACACCATAGGACTCGATGCCATTGTATAAATTGGATAGAAAATTTATCTTGGTAAACTGGAGACTTGAAGTTCATTGTAAGGAAGAGGCATTGTAAGGCTGCTGAGGAAGCAGCACCAGCAGCTAACCATGTGTTTTTCTTCTCTTGTGCAACCCAGTACCTTAAACACACTGGAGACAGTCCATGCACTCCTTTCTTTTATAATGTAAAAGTCCAGCATGTTTTATGCAAGTTTGTAACTTCATGGGATTTGTATAAAGATTGTAGACTGTTAGTCTTCGCCTATTTCCATTCTCTTTATTGTACCCAGAAATCAGATCATTTCAACATTTCAACATTTCACCTCAATTGTATCACTGTGGTTTTGGTGTGCTTGATGCCAGCCAAGCAGCATCTCCTTAGCAAGGCAGGTATTCCCACTGTGTCGAGTTTCAGGTACTGTCTATAACTGCTTTATGTGTGAACCTGATGTGCTTGCTTGAATTTGATCTTTGTCTCCTAATGGACACGAGAGACCTGATTTTCAGTTGTCAAGTGATTTACATTTGCATGACAGTTTTACAAAGGAGACAGAGGTTCCCCTTCAACCTTTTACTTTTCTTTTTAAGAAAACTGTCAGAACACATTCCTTCATGTCTCTTGACTGTCTTGGCTTGTATCAATCCTATTTGATGAAGTTGAAGTTCTGGTAAAGCACTATATTTTGGTTGTGTTATCTTTTTAAATAAATCAGAAACATATTTCTCTCACCACTAACCAAGCATTATTGCAGTGATATTTGTGCAGAAGACAAGAAAAGGATTTTAAAATTAGAATTGATTACTTGGAGGTGAGAACTTTGAATGAAATGAACAGTCAGGGAGCATCTATCACCAACTATTTTCCAGTGCATAAATTCCTGTCCTTTCGGCATTCTTCTGTATTACATCCAGAGTAGAATAGCAAAAGGAAAATTTGGTTTGGAACATAACTCGCATTAATTCTAATTTCTTGGAAAGTAATGTTTTGTCCATGATTGTGTTTAAATAAGTTCCTTTTCTTTACCATTAGGTGTCTCTGTTATCCTTTGTAAAACACCAAATACTGCAGGACGTTTTCGGTGTTTCCTGACTTTACAGGTCAGGATTCTTGTAAACTCTCTCTCTTATACTTTTATTTGTGATCTTTAAAGAAAACAACTAACTAGGAAAAATTCTGCAGTGTTGCGTCCCAACACAGAGAAGTAAGGAATTTCTTAATGCTGCTTTGTCAGAGTACAAATAAAATTAAAAGCATCGATAAAAAATCTTCCCTCAGTATGCCTCTTGCTCAAGTCAAGGAAAACTGAGAGATAAGGTCTTACAAAGATAAGGTATCCGTTGTTTATTGAATCTCTATGTCCTCACAACTTCTTAGCATCAGGTAATTATTGTCTGATTTTCTAATCAAAATATACCAAATTTTATTTTATCTGTATTACAGCTATCCATAATTTTAATGCTTTTCTAGAATATAAGCCACCCTACTAAATTCATGCAAGATGCATCTGTAGCACCATGCTATTCAAGAAAAGGAGTTAGGAAGACAGAAAGAGCTGTAGGACAGCACCTCTCAGCAACTCCTGTTACTTTGCAATAAGAGATTAATGAAAGCTGCCCAATCAAATCACAAATTTTAGAAAATAATCCTGGCATAGGTAGTAGTGAGCAACAAGAGTTTTCCATAATAATCTATGTTGTCTTGGCACAACGAAACCACATCTGCCAGATTAATCAATGACACATGATCTGCCTGAGTATTAGATACCTCCAAAGCAAACAGCAGCAGCCCACGGTACTTTCTGAGGAGTGACAGACAATGTGACAGCAATTCCAGCTGTGGGCTGGTGTAGACCTGATTAAGCTGTCAAAAATACTTCTGGAATTTAGGTGGCTGGTCTAAGAGGATATCTAGTCATATTCTGGTAAGCATATTTTTACTTTGGTGTGCCTTTTTGGTAAAGCTAATATAGGTCTGGAGACTATGCTAGAATCTGTGCCTGGCTGTATAATATGGACAAAATTGGTACATACACCTTTTTCCTTTAAGGATTTTGGTACCATTAAAACCAGGTTTATTCTTACAAACCACCCAAACTTGCAAGCAGTTGCAAAATCCAACATATAAGTTATATAAAAGAGTTTATTTCATCCAAGACTCATCAAGAAGTGATAAATGTGAATTCCAAAAAGTGTGTTTTATGGAAGCCATTTTTCAGAGTAGAAACACATTTTAATGCCGACTGAGTAGGTGCTTTATGTTGTAGAAAAAACAGTTTAGTGTACCATCTGTTACTTTTAATGGCAAATGAACAACATGAATTGTAGTTAATACCATTGATGTAAAATATAAGAGGGATGTTATCAAAATTGCTCACTGACAGATATAAACATGTTTTGAAATATGAATGAGCTCAATAAATTCAAATGCAACTTTTACCAGCCAGCTGTTCTCAAAAGATAAGGCAATAAAAGGTTTTTAATGAACGCCATGCCAAGCATGCTGCTCATTTCTCTGGTCCACATGATGGTGGGATAAGCATTTTCTACCTAAAGCACACATAGAGTGACAATTTCATTTAACCCCTTCCATCTTGGGAGAAATAATTAAATCTTGTGCAGAGAAATGAGAGAAGTGGTATGAAAATGTCATCATGCTTATGTGTATTTATATCTATCTATCTATCTATCTATATATCTATCTATCTATCTATCTATCTATCTATCTATCTCTATGTCTGTTTCTGTCTCCTTAGAAGAGATCCTGTGACAAAGACTTTTTACTAAGGTGACCAGAAAGATCCAGCTAGCATTTCTTTATTTTTTGCTCTCCATATGATCCTACAATAAGGTGAGTTATAACAAAGGTCTTGGCTCTGTAAATGTTTATGTACTGAGACATGGCATGCCCAGCCAACGAACATAACAGCTGCTTTGACAAACTCAATATTGCATCACAAAGGAGTGAATCCCTATTACAGCTTTCTCATTTTAAAATTGAACATTATACACCCTCTATATAATATGCATTTTCAACTCTTTGGATGATTATTTAGGAATTTTATTTATACTGTTATCATTATTACTGTTTCCCTTCTTCTTGATAGTATCTCTTTGCTTTCAATATCTGTGAAGTGCTCTTTCTCATTCTGAATGGTTCAAGAAAACAAACAAAAGCATTTTGTGACAAGAACAAGTCTCTGAAATCCTTTAAATATTTTCTATTAGTATTTGGCCTTTTAGTGAGGAACTCTTGCTAGTTTTGTTGATCCATCTAGAATATCAACTAAATTCTTTTTATCTTCACTAGTCTGAAATAATAGAACATAAAAAGAGCACTTAATTAATGCCATTTATTTTTAAAAGTGGTTTCAGATTTCACTGTAAAAATGCAATTTATAAATCATCACAGGTTTTAATTCAATCTCCCTGTGTATTACTCACACATAATGAATTATATTCTAGTTAAATAGAGCTATGCTAACTTCTGGTCCAACTACTTCTCTGCACTTGTGCTGAACATTGGTCAATAATAGGTATAAGCTGTCTGTTTGGGTTAATTTAGCACACAATTACTATCAAAATTATCAGAAACAAGTGGCAAGATCATCTCACAGAATGTGGAATCTGTGTAGTCTGATCTGGTTCTTTAGATTCCCTTTATAATATTTCCCTTTATAATATTTGCTTTTGGTTTTTTGTTTGAAAGTATGGGTGTAAACTGATAAATTATGGCAATGGTGGTAGTAATAGATTGACATATGGCACTTGAATTTACTCCCCTGGGAGTAAGGTATTAGGAGGCTTGTGAAAGTCTAGTGCATACAAATTTATCTGATTTCATCTAACTTACACATACACTGCGTTTTGACTGCTGAATCTAAACTGTAAATTTGCAGATTTGAAGATGTTTATCTCAAGAGAACTGTTCTTGAAACTTCAGTTTTTTCATTTCATGTTGCAAGTGTTCTTTGTCCTGCTTTGCCTGATTTTCATAGAGCTTTCAACTTCCACAGTATTGATAAAATTGACATTTCTTTGACGGAATTCCAGGGAGTCCTGTAATGTTCTTGGCAGTTCCACCACTAATAAAATTGTTTCTTTTCAGATGGCAAGGACTGATGTTATGTCCTCAGTAGGAGACATAACAAGGCAAGTAATAAAATGGTTTTCAATAATGTAGCTCAGTACTGCATGTTGTAGCTCCATATCCATGGACAGGCCGTTATAGAGACAGTAGCTTTAAATAATTAACAACAGGGAGATACATTGATGCTCAAATGTTCCATCCTAAATCCTGTCATCAGTAATGACAGTGACCATACTCTATTAGCTCTTTTCAGGATTTTATTACTGTAGATGATCACACTGTATCAAAAGGAAAACAAATAACAAAAGGAAACCAACCTGCTCAGAATTCTAATATTACTCCGATTCCATGTTTAAATTCAGGTATATAGATTCCTTCCAGGAACTGTTGCTTTATATGACAAAAATTTTGCTCATAGTTTTTCAGATCTAAACCCATTTCTTTACCTGATAATTGTGGAAAATTTGAAATTTCACTGTTACACAGGTACAATTTACTGAGTGCAGGTGAGCGTTCATTTGTTCAATAAGCTTTTAAAAAGCATACTGAGAGAGCTTTCCATAAATTCACAGTTATCAGATATGCACAATGTTTTCTTGATCTTCTCTCCCGGCCAGACTGCTGTACTCAAACATGTATGGCGCTAAAGCAGTAGTTACAACAGAGGCAATAAAAAAATTCTGTAACAAACTAGCTTAAATATGTATGCACACATATACATATTAAATTCTGCTGGGAAGAGATTCCTTAAAGCAAATGAAATCATCCTTCAGCTTTGAAAGAGGCTGTGGATTTATTGAACGATGCTATAAAGCAAAGAGATTTATTATTTTAATTTTATAAGACAGCAGCAATTGTTTCAGATACAAAACAAGTCCAGAAGTCAATGGTACTTGCATGAATAAATGGATTAGACTGTGGTCTACTTGTTGGTTAATTTACACACCAGTCATACCTTTTTGTACTTTGCACAGAGACATAGTTCTTTCTTCATTATTGAAAGAATGAAATATTTCTCCACTGGTTAACAGAAATTCCCAAAATTTAGAAAGAATTGACTGATAGATAAAAAAAATTTTAAAAAGATAATGTAAAAAACAATTTCAGGTAGGCTGACATAATAAAATTGAAATCAATAGATTCCACTGATAACACTGCTTAGTTTGATTTAAAATAGCAAAATACTTCTTGTATCTATTTTGTACATAGCGACTTTGACACTGCTCTCATATTCAAGAGTACTGAGCATACTGCATTTCCTTGATCTAATTTAATATCAACTCCAAGTAGTGCCAAGGATTGTTTTGTTTTTTTATTGTTTTTAAGCTTCAAGACAAACAGCTCTCTATCCAGTTAGTTTCTCAGGATTTGCAGATCCTTAAATATTCTGCTGTGGATCAGAGGCAAAAAATTACCACAAACTATCTTAGGAATCTATAAACCTGTGCAGCCAGAGTCATATTATTTCAAAAACATATGACACCTCAAAAATATTTGACATGTATTGGTCCATTCCATAAAAATCTTAAAATATATTCTGTAGTATTTTTTCTGTATGAGAAATATATATAAATGTATTAAAGCAGATGTTTGTAGACTTCTGTAGTGAGGAAGACATGAGCCTTAGCCCTCGTTTTGCCTGTCATTAATAAAGGTTGTGCTTAAAGCTGAGATAAAAACCATTCTCTTCCATTAATCTTTTATTTATTTTAATCTCTAAATACAAATTCCTTTTTTTTTTTATTGCTAGGCTTAAGGTAATTATTATTAAGCTAAAAATTCTGTGAAGGTTCTGTTAGCATTCACTGTTCTGCTGTTCTTGACTGGTTAAATGTCGAAACTCTGAAAATTTTTAAACTAATTGCTCAGACAGTGTGGAATGGACGTGCCATCTGGGAAGGCAAATAAATCAAATAAGCAGGAAACAACAAAAATACAGCTAAATAACCAAACTCCTCCAAAATGGGAAATTTCTGTTCTTGTCCATGCAACTCAGATTTAAGTCATTAAAGACTTAGTTTTGGTAGAGACTTTTCAGAAGTTTGGGGTTTTTTCCCAGATACTCTTTACAGTTCTCAAAATCTGAAACATTCATGCCTAACTGGCATGTTGTCTTATGATTGTTGAAATCAGGTAATTTGTAATTGAACTGGTCTCATGTGAGCAGTAGTAATAGTCTAGAGGAAACATTTTATATGGTCAAAAAGTACAGAGGCAAATGTCCCTTCAAAAATTTATGGAATATCCCATTTAGAAGACTTATTAGAGATCTAATTATTTGACTTGTCTATATTAGTAATGTTTTTCATTCCCCTCCATGTGGATGGAAGGAAATAGTTCAGGTGCATCACCTTCCACACACTTCTTCACACTTGACCTTGAACAGAATGCAAATGGAAATACCCCTCAGCAGGACACAAGCCTAATGTGTGGAAAGGATTGTTTAATTTTGGTTCTCTTTCAGCAGAAGAACCCCAGTGAATGATCTTTGCTGTGAGTTCCAAAGGGAAGAGCTGCTCCACCCATCTGAATGCCTCTGAGCCCTGCACCAAGTCCTGTCAAGTCTGCCTGCAGATGAAGGGTGGATGTTGAATTTAAGTTGCTGGACAGATAGTTTCCTGATGCAGGACCTTGATCTGGTGTCTACAGTAGCTTTTCTTTTCTCTATTTACTCATCATAACATACGTACCTACCAGAAAGTCATCTCCTTTCCTGGGGCAGGGTCTTTGCAACAGCACTGGAAACTAGGTGTAGCCTTTAGTGAGGATCAATTACAAATATTTTTAACTACAGCATTGCTATAAAAGCATATGTCCCTAAAGGCAACCATCACAGTACTGGCAAGAAAATTATCTTTTTATTAGAACCAAGCAAGCCACATCGACATGTGAAGTAAACCATGATTTTATGTATACTCTGAGGCCTGTTGGCTTCACAGACAGCAGGAGGGATAATGCTTGCATTTATATCCCCCAGCATTAAAGAGCATATGCCTGCCCAGCTTGTCTGGTAGACACCAGTGGAGTTTTGCCCTTGACAGCTCCTGTTTATACAGATGGTTTTAAAAATGTTACTGGAAGAGAAAACAGCCTGCACTGTAGGAAGCACCTTACATAGGAGCCAAGACTTAACAAGGAAAACTATTTTCATCATTCTCTCCTGTTCATCTGGAAATTTTGAGGCAGATTTGAAGGTTGGCCTTAAAACTAAATTTAACTTATTTTTGTCTGTTATATTTAGACATGTCAAGATTTTTTAACATGGTATTTTGAAGATCCTGTTTAAGTGATTTATTAGAGATCTGGTTATTTGACTTGTCTATATTAGTCAGGTTTTTCATTCTTCTCCAAGTGTATGGAAGGAAATAGTTTAGGTGAATCACCCTCCACATCTTCACCCTTGCTTTTGGATGGAATGAATCACTCTCTAGAAAAGCCTATAACTTCTTGCAGGCTGCAAGGAGAACTAAGCAAAACCAGATACAGATAGACTGTACATAGGACCAGTATTTCATTCCAGAATCACATTGCAGTTAGAGAAAAAATTCCCATTACTGTCAGCTGCTATAGGGCCTCCATCCTCTGTCATGTGAACTGACAGCTGTAGGACTACTGCCACCAACCCTACAACAACCATGTGCCTCTGCAAAGTACACGTTTCTTTTGAAGGTGCGGGTGGTGGAAATTCTGGTAGCTGGTTATCCTGATCCAGGATATGATTCATTCTCATATACTCATAAAAACAGTCCTGTCCCAACTTTCTGCATTCATATCTGGCTAATTTCAAACCCCTATCCTCAAAACAAGCAGAGCAATGTAGAAGAGCTGTCACTAACTTTTACTGTTCCATCTGCAGTGAATGAAGGTACCTGGGATGAAATCTGAGCTTTTTGAGGTTTTTAATATTGACTTCAGCAGGACTGAGTGTGTCCCAGAAAAGCTCCCCATTCTGTGGGCTAAAAGCCTAAACTAAAAAAAAAAGTATATATCATAACAATAAAACATGTGCAAATAATTAATTACCCATCTTACAATTCCTTTAACATCAGAACACGCTCATGTCCTCTGCAGTTCATGAAAACTGTTCGTAGTCCATCTTGCCATTGCATTTGGGGTGATGATAATACAACACTGCTGTTTGCTGACAATAGCTATACAACAGCAACAATATGTAAACCAACTATAACAAGATGGAGAGATACATGGCCAGTGACTGAAACAGAAATTAAAAGACCTTTTAGAAATTGATAGGACATGCCATTATCTGGAATAATGGAACTAATGACAATAATTTTCTCATCTTTATGAATTCTAATGATAAAATTAAATACTAAAAAAACCCTTACAATAAATTTGTAAACAAATGAAACTGCTATATTTGGAAAAGTTTTAAGGATTGTTTTTGTATGAATATCATAAAGTCATATAAACACACTATCACATTCATTAAATCATAGAAATCAGAAAAAAAAATATGTCTAACCGTAGAATAGTCAAATTTAGACCATAAACCTTGAAACAATATTCAAAGAAAGTTTTCCGTATGTCAGTGATCACCGATGTACAAGTTTGAGGAGAAAACAGTTGTTATCTAATGTTTAATATATCTTTTTCGTCTACATTACACATATCCTCCAAATGAATTTTACCCTGCACAGGTTTCACAGCAACACAGTACAACAACACAAACACCTTTAAAGTGCAGTTTTGTGCAATCTATCCTATTAATTCAATCTGCACCGATTAGAATTTGCTTTTGAGCCATAGTTCACTCAAATTTAGATGAAATGCAATAATGACTCTGCTTTGGCCAGTACTGTGATGAAAGCTTTACTGAAACAAATGGATTTTTTTCTTTGTTTTAAGTAGATTTTTAGGCACAGCACCTGTAGTACTTGGAAGTAAATCACTTCATTAGGGAAGACTGCATTAGCCCAGGGAAAATTATAACGAAAGAGACTTAAGAGTTTGTCATGTTAAAGACAGAGGTTTGTTTATCAGCGGAGGGGGCAAAGCCCTGTTCTGATGAAAGAGTAAAAGGTAACCAGACATCACCAGTGTGTTCAATTTATGTGCAGACATCTGGCCAGTGGCTGCTTCGGTGAAGGTACTGTATAGAATTGGAGTTGTGTCCCTACAGACAGTGTATTGAGAAGCTATTGGGTACATCTGAGAGCCATTTAAATGCAAATATACTGTGAGTTTGTCAGTGACTAAAAGCAATCTTCCAGGCAATGGCATTAGTAATTAGAAACCATCTGATACCATGAAAGCTTGCAATACTTTCAGTATTTTCGCAGGCCAGAAGGATGCAATTTATCTCCTACAGAAACAGAAACACCTATGCTATATGTTAGTGCTCTGACAATTAATCTGCAAAATCTTGATGATTTTCCTCTGGGCTAGTCCTGGAAAACAGATAAATGAGAAGACCAGAACAGAGTGCCATAAACTTTACAAAAGAAATTTAAAGAGAACACACAGACAGAGATGAGTATCTGAAAAGATGAAGGAGTTGTGTTGAAACTTTTGCCTTATTTTTATCTGATAAGATTTGAAGGACACAAATCAAAAGATGTTTGATAACTCACCTGTAAGTTCTCCTTAAAAGATTATGTTCTGTACTTTCAGTGTGTGGTATGCAGAAGTAGATTCAAATAAATTAATTAATGTAAACCATTTCTCTTTTCTGGCCCTTAGAAGTTTGGGAGTTAGAGTTTTCATGCTGTAGAGTACAAAATGAAAGTGTTCTAGTCTGTCCATCAAAACCTAAACTGCCCTTCATCATCTTTGTTTTCAAGCTAATATACCCTAAAAAATGTATGGGCAGGTTATTCTCTATTAAAAATAAATCAATAATATCACACCTTCAGTCTTCATCTGAGAGATTAAGTGAAAAATGAAAAAAGTAATTCTAAATTTAAATTGGTAATTGGGGTAATTGTCTTCTTCAACACCATATTCACATGACATTTAAAATTGTCAGCTTCGCTTGGTAGCTTGCATGAGTTGAAAACAGTACAGAAATTCAGCTTCAAAGTTTATTAGTGATAACCAGTTATTAAGGTGAAGGAAGAAAGCAAAAATTAAGATACTTCATTTTGAGAATTTCAATAGCTAAAGAAATTACAAGAGATGCCTGCTGTAAGCACCAAAAAAATGCAGTTTTTGTACACAATAAAACTGTTGAAACATCCCAGTGTGTGGCTATCAAAGTAAAGAGGTGGTGGTTGATGCACTGTCGTTTCTGATCTGAATAATGCAGGTTTCAAGGCTGAACAATCAACATCTGCAGACCATTAGAGCCTGTGTTCCCTAGACATAGCTGTGCTTCTCAGATTATAGTCTACAGAAACTGAAGCTATTCCTAAACCTTACTCTTAAATGTGCCAAAGTCATACCTCTATTTGCTCTTCTTTAAATTAATGGAATATTTTATTTCAAAAACTTCTCTCAGAAATCAGATATGCCAGAAATACTGAAATTGAGCCACCAAAACAGTGAATAGCAAATGTATTGACTGTGTGTGAAGAGGGTGTTTGGGTGTCTGTTTATCTGTGTCTGTGTGTAGCACATTTCCACATCTCAGTTCAGGAGCAGTATTTTTCCCTGGTGTAGGTGAGTATGGCAACTGAGACTCTTTCAAGTTCTCAAGACACAGGATTTCCTTCATACTACTTGTTCTTTGAAATATATCGGCTCTGAGTAATAAAACTTTCCAAGGACAAATCAATTTGAGACTCTCAACTGTGAATCAAAATAATTTTTCTGTTTCTGGGTATAAATTGTCAGGTTAAGAGGTCTTGATATGCTTTTTCTTCTAACATGCACTGCTTCTATACAAAATCAAAATTATCTCTCTCTATTATTTATAAAAGATGTCACAACACATTAATGGATTGTTTTATACCCTTACTTCAACCGTTACACAATGTATAAAAAAATCAAAACCATTTGCCAACAACATTTTGTTCAATATCCCTGTATGTAATAGCTACTTAAGCAACTAATTTTCATATCAAAATCCATTTGTTCTCTTTTTCTACATGAGAGGAATCATTTTCCTATGTGCTTTTGACTTTCTGAAGTAAATAAACCTTAGACAATGAGACAAACCTATATAAATATTAATTTCTTTATAATTTTCTGTTCATTTTCTATGCCACCTTTCTATGTCCATCAGCATGGTTTTGTAACATTCAGCCATTTCCCCTCTATTCTCAGCTAATGCATACACATTATTTTGAAAAGAGAAACTAGCAATAAGCTATTCCAAATATATTTGAAACACTGATAATTTCATAGATAATTAGAGAGCTAAAATCACTTCAAAGGCTCTTAAGAGTGCAGCTTTTAGGTGGTCTGTGGATAATACAAATTTCTAGAGATAACACATAAATTTTCTGCAGAACACTGTCTGAACCAGGACAATATGCAATTTGCCACACCGCAGTGGCATACTTGAATAAATTCTTGCATTTCGTGTTTCTATATTCTTTTAAAAAACTCAAAACCAAACCAAAAGTAAAGGAAAAAGGGGGATTTGTCTTAGGTAGACCACTGAAAAGGAAGTTTAGTGACAGCCCTGTAATGTGGTCACTTTGAATTAACACACTCTGTAAAACACATGCAGATTCTTTTTCAAGCTGAAGATGTAGCTCATCATCCATAAAGTCCTTATTTTATAACACCATTCACTCACAGAACTGATCCTCCAAATCCCCATTCATACTTTTCTCATGACTTTTCTTGCCAAACCTGTTGAGAGGTTTACAGTTTGTGGCCGTCACAGTTTGTTAGCTTATTTTTACTGAATTAAAATATATTAACATAAATGACAGATATAATTTACAGAGATTAAAGGAAAACAATTCCAAAATATTTTGGCAGTGTTATCATAGAATTTTTTCAAGACTATAAAGAGGCATATTATAAACATTCTCCTGCAAGTTAGGAAAACCGATTAATTACAGAAGACAATCAATTAACAGTTTTAATCAGTGTTATTGCTGAAGTCTAAGAACTAGCAATAAGAAAATAATAAAATGAAGAGACTATGCAAAATAAAAAGTTTAACATTTATTAAGAAATCATACAACATAAGAGCAAATTTCAAAAACCAGTAACCCAAAGTCAACCTCAAGAATGTATCTATAATTTACATATAGAGATTTAAGAGTTTAATTGCATTATCACCTACAGTCATATCCATCTGAATTATAGAACATAACTTCAGAAAATGTGATGGTGAACCTTTCCAGTGTGCAAATAGAATTTTTGACCTATACAGCATTTTAAAGTGCAAAAAAATAGGATCACATCAAAAATATAAAATCACATCCACAAAATAGGATCATGTCAATCAAGGGAGATATGAACCATGACAAGAGTCACCTAGTAAGACATTGAACTTTTTTATAAGAAAATGAGTTATAGGGTGAAATAATGATCCCAATTACAATACATGCTTTGATCATAATGTTTCCCCAAAATTTGTGTAAACCAACAAGATTAATGCATTTAATTTCTAACAGGAAAAGAAATTTTGGTTAAGTATAAAAGCAAGAATTCTTGAGGATATCATTATATCTCCCAAACAGATTTTTCAAACAGGTCCATTTCCATTTAAGCTCTCGTTCAGTCAACCAGAAAACTCTGCCTTTATGGAATTACTGTAAAAGATGTAATTACCTCAGAAACACCAACAATCTATCTTATATTATTTATTCATTTATTAGTTTTGGGGGAAAAAAAGTTAACTAAACATTACAATAACTCTTTCAAAGGTGCCACATAAAACAAAAAAATTATTTTTCTCTATGCATGTCATTATGCCAAGGAAATGAGGAACAGAAACACTGTTAAAAATTGTCAATTTTTGACAGAATTTTCTATAAGTACAAGGCAGCAATCACTTCAGGCAGTTGGCAAGAAATGGAAAATATGAGCACCTTCACATAGGAGGAAAAGGAGAAGAATGTATCAAGGGTGTCTGAATTTAAGATGTCCCTAAACATCTGGCAAAAACCTTTCAAGATCTTTTTTCTTCCCTTTGCAAATCACTTGCTTCAAAGTAGTGAAAATTACAAATGGCAATGTCTAAGTCCTCTCTACTGCTACACTAAGGATTTCTGGAAGTTCAAAGGCTGTATCAACCTCTTTACTGTTGAACATCTAGATGTTGATCACAATGTTTTAAGGTTCTTTTTTTGTATCATGAGGAGGGAGGTGAAAGAAAAATTATGTGCTCAAATATATACATGTATTTTTTTAGTTGTCATATTTGTTTCTTTCATAATGATTATAGCGATAGAGGTAATTTTGGGACATAATTCATCAGGTCAATATTGAACAACTGCAGTAGCATGACAAGATTTCTGCTACAAAAGTGTGATCTTCAAAGGAAATTTTGAGTATCTCAGACACAGAGATGGTCATGCAGATTTCCAAGTCAGATATCATTAGCAACTAATGGTCAGATATGATTAGCAACTAATCAAGTCTATGAAGCCAAAAACCCTGAAGCCATTGCTTTGCCAATATTGTCAGGATTTCAGACATTTTCAGACATTTTGCATTACTTAATTAGAACTTTTATTTGAAAAGTACACAGGTTCAAGAGTTAGGGGAGATTTAATTTTTTTTTTTTTTAAAAAAAACCCACAACTACTAAACAGGAACTTTGGAAATACCTTCTATTTGTTATATTTAAATAAATCCTTTAGTTGCCTTCAATATTTTACCATATTGACATCTCTTTATTAAAACTTGAAAATCATGACTCTTCATAGACCCTTCATAGATAAATTGATGATTTTATGTTAGTACTATGAATACAGTTTTTGTGACAGGAAGTAAAGTCTCTATTGATTTCATTGCTTTTTACTTCTGAACATCAAGAATTCCCATACTAAAGTTCTGAGAGTTTTAAATAACCCCCTCTCCCTTGGAAACTAAGAAATACTCAGAAAAGTATCAGCTATGTTTCTCATAATTTACTAATTTAATTTATGAACATAAATCACTACTTTCTAGACCCAATATGTTGAATGTGACCAGCAATGCTTAGACTTTTTAAGGGTTTTCTTTGCTTTTAAGATGCACTGGGTGCTCCTCATGAGCAGTGAGCCACACACACAGCCATACTCCTGGGTGAACTATGAATATTATTGTCTTCAGTATCTTCTAAGATCTCTGGAAAGGATGCCACTTGCTTAAAGCAGATTTTGCTGGGAGTTTATTCATTTTAGGTAGTAAAGGCCTGATCCAAACCCCGATGAAGTCAATGGAAAAAGTCTCCCATTGACTACAATGGGCTCTGGATCATGCCCTAAGTCCATTCTCTTCATTAATCCAGGATTAATAATAGGATGTCTTTCCGGTAGCCTGGAGTACCTAAGATCCCGGCAATTTCAGCTGAACAAGTCCACTTTAGATTGTCATTCCATTTGGGACTTGAAATATGAAATCACAGTCTTTTTTCAGTGACAAGAAAACTTTAAATAGGGGCATTTTCAGTTCTTGGTTATAGTCAATCCCACCAGTTAAGTGAAAATCCTTGGGCATCCTAATGAGAAAGCAGCAAGAGCAAATGGAGGCAAAGAAATTTATGTTGTTCAGGGCACACTTCAGAAATACACTGTAGACTCTGGTTTGACCAATGAATAGATGCATGTTGATGCTTTTGGAGAGATCACTGTAGAGCCTGACTATGAAGGATAAATTAAAAGATTATAGCACACTTAAATATATAAGGTTTTTGCTGTACTTCTTTTTAGATTAACAGAGGTGATGTTTTTCAAAGTGTTTTCTCAGTTTGTGTTTCTCAGCACAACAAAGCACCATCAGTTCATAAATAATGAAAAGTGACAGAAAGACATTACAAATAGCAATAATATCATTAAGTTCTCTGAAGTTGCAGATGTGAATTGTGAATGTTATACTAGTACAAACTTTGACAGACAGACAGTAAGTGGATAGAATAAGAATAGTGTTATTAAATCAGATATAAAATATATCTGTATTAGGATCAGTTTTATATAAAATAAAAATCTGAAACAAGCATAGTTTGTTATATTGCTGTTTAAAAATTCCATTTCTGATAAAGTAATGGATAGATCAGCCATTCCAAAAGATCTCTAGTGCTATTCACTACTCACATTTCATTAAATTATCATTATTTATTATTTTACCTTGATTATTCATACTGACAAGAATGGATCAAAAGTTGAAGGATGTTTTTTAACCCAATTACTAATTGTTCTGCTAAAAAACAGTCATCCAAGTTGCCATGTAGCTTATGATAAGGATATTTCAAAAGTTATATTCTAGGACTTAAAAAAATCAATGGAAATTTTCCATAATTTCAAATAGTATTTGCTATTAAAATATAAGCATATTCATTGGTCTATAAATTCTTGCAAATATGCCACCATCCTCTCGCTAAGCCAGTGAAACACATTAAAGTTTTGTGCTTTGAGTTTTACTTCTTTTTTTCAGAGACAGTTTTTTGCAATACTGTTTCACCACTCACATTTAGTTTTAAGCAATTCAAAAGCCTGCTGACAATTTTTATACTCATTAATTTTAGAGATAAAGGAACAAGATCTAAAATCTTCACATCAAAATACGGCACTTTTCCAGAAGAATAAGTTTATTTTGTATATACATAAATAAAAACTTACTCATCCAACGACTCTACCATAACACAGAAAGACCTCATGTTTGGATCCGTGGTGTGAATCATTATAGGCTCATATATTTCTCTCCAAAATATCTGAACATCATAATAAAATGATGTAATGAGTATATATTTCTTTGCCTTGATGGATTTAAAAAAAGTCACCTGATTAATTTGCTGTAAAATAAACATGTAATTTTTCAAACCTTGCCAGTTTCTGTCAAAGGAAAATTTGCTTCCAATACAAGATAACTTTAATGACATCTGATACTCACATAGTCATGACTAACATCAAGGAACACCTGATTTGAGTCTAACGTATCCCTTTTTCTCCTCCATCCATTTGGCCAGATACACTACCTTAGAATATAGTATTTAGTAGGACACAAACAGCCCCAATTGCAACTCTGTTGAACAAATCCAAGGACTGTTTTCAATTTAATTCAGTATCTTTTTTCCATCCTTTCATTCCTGTTGAAATTCATTTTATTCAACATTGCTTCCTTCAAGTGATAGTCTGAAAGAGAAAATGAAAGCGTCCCAACACCTGGATCAGGTGAAAAAAGGAGAAAATTAATGCAGTTTAAATGCCGTTGTCTGGAGCTAATATAGACAGAATAGTTTCCCATCCGTTTTTTTTAAATGAAAGACATTTATTTCCTTTCATGTGGTTTTCAATTTATCCATTATCACTTTCAGATTAAAGGTATGGCTGCAATCAGCAAGATCAATAGACATCAAAGCTCCTTAAGCAAGCTTTAACAACTGCTTCCCTGAGACATATATAGCTTGGCTACTAAAATTAGCCTGTGCCATTATAAATAATATCTTGATCTGTGGTTCCCATTTGATTTGACTAAATAAATATCACATTCCTACCCCTGGAGTCAGTCTTACAGTGACATTGGCAAGGTTTCAAACCCTGGAAGCTGTCCAGGATGTACAGTGCATAGACAAGACTGTACACTGATTTTCAGACAAAAGAAAAAAATAATAGTGGAGATGAAATGCTGTGCTGGAGAGGTCTTCACATGAATTGAGAAAAACTCTTTCTTGCCCTTACTACATTTAGAGCAAGGAACTTAAGGTGTGCAGGAAAACGCTCAAGAACCCTCATTAGAGGGAAAAGTTAATGACATGATAATATCCAACATATTCTTTAAGCTAGTGTTAAACTCAACATTAGACAAAGTTATTCAGACATCAAATATATTGTTTTCAGCAGTTTTAAGTCTTTTCAATATACAAGAGACAGACATTTCTGATCAGTCTGTAATATTCCTTAGAGACCTAGATAAATCAATAAACAAGGCTGTAATGTATTTGCAAGACAGTTTTGTCATTAGAAAATCTTGTAAGTAGCCAATAGTTCAATTCTTACAAGGAGTGGGAATTTCTGTCATGCATCTAACACCCTACACCCTGTAATTTAGGTTTAAATTAAAAAGTAGACTTAATTACACAATTAGAAATAATGTTTTGCCAACTTGGCACACCAATAGATTGGGCGAGATTTTACTTTCTCCCCTTCTATCCCTCTGCTGTTATTAAACCCAAGTAAAAATTTTCCTTAAATATTCCTTAATTTCAGATTCTCTAGAAAGGCTTTCATCTAGCACATACCAATATGCTGTTTTTACTTTCACAGAAAAGCAGTCTCTAGCATAACTTTGACCTTGCACATAAGGTTCAAATCAATAACTGTAGTGCAAAACTTTTGCTTAGACCAAAGTTACGTTTTCAAATGTTTTCCTGGATGGAGGGTGATATATCTGTGTTCGAGTATTATCCAGGCAGTGCTGCTGGTACATACACTGCCACCCAACAAGTACATGGTCACCAGAACAAATCTGAAGGAAAATCAAGCCAGAGTCACTCAGAATCATAAATATTGTAAGAGACTTTCAAGATCATCTAGTCCAGCCATCGGCCTCACACCACCATAATCACCCCTAAACTAGATCACCAAGTGAGAAACTTGGACTCCTCTTGAACACTTCCAGAGAGGGTGACTCCACAACCTCCCTGGGCAACTTATTTCAACGATTAACCATTATTCTCAGGTATAAACATTTTTCTAACATCTAATTTGAACCTTCCCTGGTACAACTCAAGGCCATTTCTTCACATTCTTTTGACTAAAATATGACAGAAGTGACTGACTCCCCCTTCATTACAACCTTCTTTCAGGTAGTTTTGGAGAGCAATGAGGTCCCTCCTCAGCCTCCTCATTCCCTTTCTCTTTCTTTTCTCCTCTCCACCGCTGAAATAGCCTCCTTCTTTGTGTAAGAATATACCAACTTTCAAGAATGTTTTAGAGGTGTTGTTTTGCCCACATCTCCTGCTTCAAGCTCTTATCTGAATCTTTAGTCCCTGATATCGCATTCCTTTTACCTCTATTCTCAGGCATAGCAGCCAATGACACAAATCGGATCAGAAGGCCTTATTTTCAGTTGTCTCTGATGTAAGCAGTGATCTGACAGATTTAAAAAGAAAGAATGGACATAAATGTAATGAGGCTTTAGAAATTAGCCCAACTATCAGTAATACTAATCTTGTTTTCACAGTAAACATTTTGTTAAATATAAAGGAGGTTTATTTTTTCTGGAGAGTCTGATGAACTGGGATTCTTAATAATGAAATACATTCCTTTCCTTTTTTTCTTTTTAAATTAAAAGAGGAGAGAGAGAGTGTATGTTTGCTCTCATACCCCTTATTCATCATTTCATTTCCCAATTCATCCTCAAGCAAGCATATTTGGTAGATCAGGCCTCTACTAGAAAAAATAATGTTTCTGTTTTTTCTCTCTTTAGAAACCATCAAAACTAAAGCATATCCTGAAAAGTTTTAAAATTAAACAGCCTCCCTTCACTTACGCACAAAAGAACTCTTAATTAAAATTTATGGAAGGACAAAAGAAAAAGCAATAACACAATATCAAAAAACATGTGGACAAGAAGGAAGCATTCATCCTGAGATATTTAATAGTTTAATTGGTTATCTGGAAGAAGTAAGAAACTGCATGTTATGAGTCTGATTCTAACCTTATTAAATTCAGTGGCAAAAAGCCCAGGGAGTTCAATGGGGGCCAAGATGAAGCTCTAATTGAATTAGAAACTGACTTCAGATAAAATATGTTACCTTCTTCCCCTCATCTTCCCATTTTAGCAAAAAGAAATAAGAAAGATTGAAATAAGAAATATTGCAATTCGTCACAGGCAGTAAATTGAGTTTGTTTTGACCTGGATCAAAAGAAATAAGTATTCATGAAGAGAGTAGTTTTGAGTATGAATTCATTTAAATAACAATGCTGGACACTCAGCTTTCCAGTAGAAGCTGACTACTCTACTGAAGTGTTTAAAACCTGCACTAAAACCTGAGGTGTCTGAACACCTTGGACACAAGGTAGCTCTATTTAAACACAAAAAATACTGAATTTTCCCCTGAAAAATAAGGCAAAATTAGTTGACAGGAAAAGACTCTTGTTTTTATAATCTCCTCTGCCAGTCAGCATTTGCTATAAGCGCAGATAAGGTGTAAGTTCATATAAGGAGGGCCTGGCAAATGAAAACTTCTCTCCCTTTTACTGTTTGCAAGATGACTTAGAAGTTGCTACTGGTAAAGCAGCGGCATAATACACCAGGAAAATACCTCAGTTTCCCTTTTCCAACACCCCCTCAGGGTCTTTTTCCTCCAACTGCTACTGGTTACTGCCACCCCTGTGACCTTGGTCATCTGTAAGAGTGACTGCACTGAGAGGAAGGGAGGCTGCTGTGTCAGGCACATGTTGTGAAGCAGCTCTTCTTCTGTAGGAATTTTCTGCCAGCCCTCAAGAGCAGGAGTTTCCAAATTCTACTGGAATAGCAGAATTGAAGCATGGAAAGACAGAAGCAATACCAGAGACTGCCTTCAACTGGACGGTTTCAGATGCTGTTACCTGAAGCTGTGAATTCAGCTCAATGGAAACAATTCTAAAACTAATTGCCTGCAAGTGCATCACTCTAGCTGTTCTTGAATAGTTGTTTGTTAAACTACGCATGTGAGAATTATTCCTTTTCTTTTTAAAGACAAGCATTCATTAGATTAATAGGGAAAGTAAAAGAAGAGGAGTAAACAGGAGTCCCGTTCCTTGGCCCACTAGTTAGAGGTCATTTACTTTCATGTGGCAGGCTAAATTTGAAACCTCCCAGATCAGATTCAGAGTTTCATTAAAACTAATGCACCTACTAATAAATTACAAGAATGCCAGACAGCCTTAACCTGCCTCTCATGGGTTTTTTTAATGACAGCAAAAGAAGCACTTTTACAGAAGTGGGACTTTATTTACAGTACTTTGGTTTCTGATGGGTTGAGTAGTCTAAAAAAGCTTTTGAAGTTTTTCAGATGAGGTTGTTTCCTTCCTGACTCTCTCTGCAGCAGCACGGGCTTGGGGAAATTACAAGTACCCAGCTTTGGCTTTTGTTGTACCAACCATCCAAGATTTCAACCAAGACTCAGCTTTGAGACATTGCATACCTTTGACTAACAGTTTTTAACATTCATGAAGGGGATTTAAAACCAAAGAAACCAATGACAAAATACAGATTAAGTTAGGGTGGAGTTTCCTTAGTCATGAGTGGGTTGAACAGATGTTTCCTAAACATCCTGACATTTTAGCTACATTTTTTTCCCCCAGATTAAAACACTACCAGCATCTTCAGAAAGTGAGCTGATAAGCTTTTTTAATATATGCTCATCATCGTATAAATTGAAATACGTTTTGTAATGCCAAGCATAAAATATTCTGGAAAAAGATGAAAGCCTTCCTTTGTATTTCTTTGTCCAACTTTCTGTAATACCAGCCCACATACTCGCAGCATTAGCTTGGGCACATTTGCAGTTTTCAGCAAGCTGATGACTGCTTATTGCTGTCTGGGGACATACAAGCTCCTGTGTTCATAATAGAGTATCCATGTACCTGGGAGATATGCATACAAAGTGATGGAAAGTATGCCACATTAGAAAATTGATTGCATATGTCAGCATATGCACCACATTTTAACAAATTAGTCTGTATTAAACTCCACAATATGCACGACTTGGAGTGGGGAGAGATTCATGACTTTTCTTCGAACTTGAGCTTTCTGCAGATTTTTAATCTAGAATGCATTTCCTGCTGAAGCCAACAAAGGCAAAATGCTGTAATATTGTCATTACATGTTTATTGGATTTATGAATTCTATAAAACTTCAATAACAATCTCAGGGAAGACTTGCATAAGCATCATCCTTACATGTTATGATTGAAAGCCTGTATCAGTACGGAATTCTCCCCAAACAATACATTACCCAAGCAGTAGATATAGAGATAAGCATTACTATTATAATGAAAGAAAAAAAATCTGGTTTACGCTTTTGTTCTCCCTTTCTCCTTCACAATGTTTGCTATTATTATGGAAATCAGCATATGAAAAAGGACTAAGGAAAGCTCCTTAGAAGTGTTTCTGTACTGCCTTTTCTCTAAAAGGTCCTTTTCTAGGGTTCTGTGGATTGTGTCCTTGAATGTGACATTAGAATACACCATTGTATTTTGCCCCATTTTTCAAACAATGCTCTATAATTACAACACTAACGAGATGCCATAGCTATGCAATGATTTGCTAGGCTCAACAGGAGCTCCATATTGTAGTTCCTGTGATCTGTATATGATCTATAAAATGAGTGAAGTAGTGGAAATTGTTGGAACTGTCTTTCTTGCGCCTTTAAAAGGCCTTTAGGAATGTAGGGAGTCCATAAATTTTAGGAGTAGATGAAGACAAATAAAGTATTAGCAGACAATGCCTGATACAGGTCTAAAAACAATCTCCATGAACTCATTACAGGATTTTCAAATTATCCAAAAGGAACAATAGTGGCTCCACCTCATATTAAGCTGTACATTAATTTTAGGCAAAAGTGTAAAATTATTTATTTACTTACCGCTGCTGAGGTTTTGCATGACTTTTTTTTCCCCTTATCATCCTCCTTTGATTTCCTCTTTCTCCTGAATATGCTTTGGAATTGAAGACAAGGACTGTTTTCACAAAGCAAAAATACAACCTGGCGAATTCAAATTTTAGGGTTTTTTTCCATCTAGCAGTAGAAGGCACCACATGGGTCTAGTACTCAATTGTTCTTCTCATTAAGAAAATGGATTAGTAATCTTCAGATGAAAAATTTTTCTTCTTTCTTCTGACACGGCTGGTATTCAGCACTGACAAAAATCAGCTTCAAACTGGATAGCAGATCCTGAGAGGCTGGAGAGCTTTGAAATGTTAATAAATGTCAAGGGGTGAGGTAAGAGAACAAAATTTAAATCTTCAGAACTTCGTGCTGAAGCTAAATGCCATTTGAACCATGGAGTAAAATAAGAAACATTTGATAGGTTTTTATCAGCAAACAGGTTTAGAGAATGCTAAAGAAAATCCAGACAGAGTGATAGAATGTATTCTAAATTAAATTAGCTACCCTCTAATTTCTACTTTAATTCATAAAATGTAAAGACAAATAAAAGGCAATACGGATATATAGTTGAGGGTCAACTGAACCAAACTTTTCATCATCCACTAACTTCTATTATTACTATCATATCTAGAGGCAGGTCTTGCAGTCCTAACAAAAATGACAAGAGGTCTGTCACAAAGAGCCTTCTGAATTATCAGCTTGTTTAGTGTCACCTGCAACAGAGGGTGCTGAGCCTCAGAGGCTGGAGGAAAAGGTTATGATTCAGGAGAGAAACTTCCTATTTACTTAATTTGCTATTATGCCCTTGGTATGTCACAGCTTTAAATCATATGCCTTATAGTAAGAAAACCAAAGGGACTAAAATTTTGCAGTATTTAAAGGTGTATTTACTAGGTTCAGAATCACACACCATACTTCTAAACACTTTCACTACCATGATCTACTTCTGTTCCTTCTTAAATATTCCATTTTATACCTCCCATTTGAATGGATTGTTCATCACTATGCATAGGTTCTATAGAAAGGAGCCTGTGGAAAATCTGTTTGATTAATTCTGAGACAGAAGAAGCACTCATTTCCTCAAAGCATTAAGAGAGTTTCTAAATGTTCCCTTTCTTCTCTCCATATATTCCAAACAGATGTGTGCTTAAAACTTCATGCTATATAAAGTTTATGTCCCTGTTGAGATTTCCATAAAAGTTTACGCCTATTGAGATTTCTCTTTTGATCAAATCCAGCAGAATACTCAAATCTTAGAGAACTAAAGTCATGCAGAACTTCTAGAGTAATTTCCCATTTTTATTTTCATGCATCACTAATCTAATAATTTTCTAGCAGCACATTGGGATCCAGCTAAACCCTAATGACATTTGATAGACTTTTTTATATAGCTGTATACTATATGCCAGCACTGGAAATATTTTTTTTATCTTTTGAGTCCCCATAAACTACTGAATTGCAAAAGACATGCTAATCTGATAGACATATAAAGACTACAAAGTTTGCATGACAAAAGGGAGGAGTAAAACTAAGAATTCTAGCTGAATTAAAGGAAAAATTCACAGATCTGAAAACTGTAGCATACTTAGTAAAAGTGTCACATAATGTTTGCTGTCTTCTGCTATGGACTCTTGTTTTCCATGTTAATATCTCTTTTCCAATCATCAAAGAGATGGTGATATCAACAAATGGAGATACCGTACTGACATTTTAAAAATGTAAGATTTAAATTATTTAATTATTTTTTTTCTCTAGATTAGTGTAGACTTTTTACCAAGATACTAAAATCTAACAAGATACTTTATGTCACTAAAGTTATTCTCAAATGACAGCACAAGTCTCTGGGCCTGGATCTTGGCCATGCATCTTAGATAACAGTTGAAGAAATTCTTCCTGCAGGCAGAGCTGTAATGTACTGTTTCATTACTAAAGAGGTGCCAGATATGCTCAGAATATCAAACAAAATCACCCCATGGGTGTTTTCTGCACCAAGACTAGTCAGTAGAATGTGGGAGTGAAAATGTTGGAGAGGAATTAAAAATGTCTTCCGTTTGGCAAGGAAAACTCAAAATGCAGAGACTTGTCACTGAAAAAAAAAGAAAGTGATTCTTTCTGACCAGCAAAATCAGTTGTGTTTAAAATAAAGGATATCAGTGCTTTACAGATTTTTAAATGTTAAATTTGTAATTTTAAATTGGTATACAAATATGAAATTACTCATATTCCTCAGCTGAATTTTATCTTATGACAATATAAAATTTATTAAGAAAATGAAGGCTAGGATTGGGCTTGTATAGTAATCAAGGGTTCAACTGTAACTTCTGAAAATATTATTGTTGCTTTGATCATTGGGAAAATATGCTTACTTTAGATTTCTGATGCTCTCTTTCATTGCTTTACTTCTCTTTTCAAACTTACATAGGTCACCTAAGCACAGAGCATTTATTTTGCCTTAAATCACTGCTTTTTAAAAGAAAGGGAAAGAGTAGATGACTTGTGTTGAAAACTCCTCTAGCACTAAGAAATGAGAATGAAGCTCTCCTTCCCCAGTATAAATCATATTTTTGGCTTCACTAAAGATGGTGAAAGTATTCACTTTCAACAAACTGATTTTTTCCTAACTAAAACTTTCACTGAACTCAGAAAAAAACAGGATCTAGAAGGAGGATGTGACTAAAGCATGAATCAGGCACTGCAGTTTTACAAGTAAAATCTCAGATGAAAGGTGTTTTCATTTAGTGATGCAGTTGATCCCACTGAATGGTTCATTTAACCAGATACACTAATCTAGCATCTGTGCAAAAGAAAGCACCTATTTTTTTCACAATAGCTGCAGCAAGTAACATGGATATTTTCACATCCAACTAAACTAAATACCAAGTAATTGCTTTCCTGTAAAGCCTTTTTTTTTTACTTTTTAAGTAGCTGAGTGTGTTTATTATGTACCTTTCTGGAGCTCAGGAGGACTGACTGAAGAATGGAAAACTTGAAAGCTCTAAATAACTAGATGTTGCAGATGCTTCATGTAGCAGCACAAGACTGCCCTCATAGGCACAGTAAGTCCTTGTCTGCCTACATTTATGCAAGAAGCTGTTAAGTCCTTCCAGAGATCTGAATAGAATTGGTACTCACAGTTGCAGCTTCTTCCTTGGGGTAAAGAAGGCTTGAACCGCAGTTCTCCTTTACCTGAGAGTGAAGAGGTGAAATGATGCTGCACAGTGTTGGTCAGGCCTGTTACTTTGGTAAAGACATCTAAACAGTCTTGTTCTTTTCATTTTTCGTCATGGGCTTCTTAATTTGTCCCTCTTCTCCCAGTTAGTATTCATTGCTTGAAGGGGATAGCAGCTTCCCTTTTTCCCATAGTGACCTTGTTTGGAGATTGTGGAACAGCACAACTCCCTCTCCTGGGAAAGAAAATGGATGGAAGCAGCAACTCCTGCTTCTTCTGGTAGCTGATGTTCTTACCTTGCTGATGATAGCCCTGCCACACAGGTGGCAGGTGTTTACCAGGCTGTGCACTGTTTTAATAGGTATGTTAAGGAGGCTAGGACGAGGATTTATGTTGTGTGGAGATACATACTTATATAAATACAGCACAGAAGGAAACTTAGAAGTGCTGGAAATGTTTTGACAATGGCCTAAACTGGGAGAAGAAAAACGATGGACAAACACTGAGGTATGGCTATCACAGGAGCAGTCATGCCAACACATGGGGGTAGACAGCCAAGACAACACAGATGCACAGTCATTGAAATGCAGACCCAGTATGCCTAATGAGCCTCCTGTCCTCCTGTCCATTCCACCTTCATAGCTTTTGTTGTGCTACAGAAATTGAGGGTGATTAGGATATGCCGAGATCTCATGTTTTCATTTTGCTGTTTATAGGCAAGGTATGATTAAGATGGCTCTAAAGTGACAGATGGGAAAGAGCTTGGTGGATTCAAGGGTAACACAAAGGCAGGGAGCTGGTAGGATTCCAGCATTTTTAGTGAATTTTGAGGTGAGATGGAACAGAACTAAACTCAAACCAAACTCACTGTGGGCAGAAATGGAAGGCAGCAAGTGATAAAGATGTAAAGTGATCATCAAAGAGTAAAGAGAGATGATCCTAAAGTAATGATGAAGAGCAGTGGAGTTGTGAGTGTAAGACTTCACATCGAGTGCTGGGTCACAAGTGACGAGATATTTTCAGATCAGATAATAGACTTCTGTGTTCAAAAGTGTTTTGAATGGTGCAACTTTTGTCCTTTGTATATGCCTTAGTACTTCAGCTGTGCTCCCTCAGCTGAAATATCTTTGTGGCATCAGGGAGATTTACACATAAAGGAGAAGGCACAAAAAAAAAATCCAATTTTTTGTATGTAGGACAGTATTCTGTGAAGTATTACTTCTATCTTTTGGAGCTGGACATGAACAGAATGTTTTTATTTGGTGGTTAAGGAATTTATCTGTCCTAAACATGTTCACAAATTTGGGAATAGGTATGCGCAAAAGTCCTTTATATTCTCATTCTAAATATAATACCTTTCTGTGTTTCTTTTCTTTGTCTGACTTTTTGGAGGGTGTGGGAGAGTGTGTGGGCTAACAATTTCTCTTTAACAAGAAACCTTCCTACTTTCTCTTATTCCCTCTCACTGGTTACATTGTTGATTGGTTCAATAGAATATTTCCAGCATAAAAATTGAGAAAAATTGAAGGATAAGGTGCTAACATTTATCAGAGCCCTTTTTTTTTTAAGCTGTTGAGAATTGTGAAGATAGAAAACGTTTAAATGAGGATGATTTACAATATGAACTTCCTGAGATTTTTAAATGATGCTGCAGAGAGTACTTGACAAATTGCAAAGGCCATATTTCCTGCAGCAGAGAAAAAAGGTGTGACTGTTCAACTATCATGCAAAAAGAAAACTATATACATAACACTGAATCCATGGAGGAAAAAAAAAAACAAACCACAAAACTATAAAGAATATTTCAATGCACTATGATAACAAAACCTCATTTTTAAAAAGTATGTAAGAAATAAGCATACTGTCAACATGGCTGTAGATCACACTCATTGCACCAGTCAAACTAAAAGTATCTAGTATCAAACTATCCTTCTTAGTTTCAGTTTAAGGCAAACATGAGGTAAAATGCATGAACCTAGGACTAGTAGCTCAGCTAATCCACAGTGATTTACTGTGTTATACAATATGAACACATACAGCTGTATTAATTTAACCCAAACTTCCTTTCCATAAAATTGAAAGCTTGTTTGAACTTCCTTCTGGTTTTAAAAAGTGGATTCATAATAATGAAAAATACTGATAGGAAATGAAAACTGTTTACTTCCAGCAACAACCCCTTTTATTTTAATATTTTGAGTTTCACAGAGCATATTAAGATATCCTACTATTGTGTGATATGAAGCAAATATTATCTTTACTGTTTGTGGTATAGTGGACTAGTCTATTATTCACACTGACTGTACAAAGAATTCAATTACTTGAAATTAAATATTTTAATTATAGTATTTTATCCGTGTTTGAATTAATTTTTGTTTATATTTTAATAGATATAATTTGACCCCAGTATACAAATATTTTGTACTTAAAATGTTTTTAAGGGGATACCTAACTATTAGGCAATATGTTTCTGAAGGAGTTTCCAGGATCAAGCATTACCATTCTCACTTTGCTTGACTTGTTCTGTTTACACAGAATTTTATATTTCTCCCTCCTTTTCCTGTGGCACAATTAGATATTTTTAAAAGAAAACAAGGATGTGCATGCAATGTAATTATTAATATCCATGTCCTCTCCAGTTCAGTTCTTTCAGTTAACACTTCACTAGAAAAATAATAAGTTTTTTTTTTTTTTGTGTACTAGTTTAGGAGGGATTAGACAAACTCTGTGTTACAGTGGGATTTAGGCACTTAAATATAAATATACAGCAACTTTAAAAAAGCAAGTTCAGCATTTTTCTGTGAGAACAATATAATTAATTCAAAGCTAAATTCACACTTAGATTTCTCCTTTTATATTTATTTATACACTATCTCCAATACTAAATGTTTATAAATATACATACAAGTGTCTGCATGTATATGCATTTCTTTTAACGAGTCTTTAATTCTTTCTTTATTTTATAATGGATGCATGGGTGCATCAATTTTAGGCATGGATGTGGTCAATATCTTAACATATATTTTAAAAAAGGATGATGAGCTAGGACTTGGAAAGGTTAAGGAAAAAAACAGTTATAAATAGTATGAATTTGTGAAGAGCAACTGATCTGGAAATGAACTATTAGTGCATGCTGCAAACTCATGTAACTGAGGGATGACTCAGTGACTCTCAATGACTGCAGAGGACAGAGGACTGTTTTTGCAGCTAATATGTGAAAACTAACAAATTATTCAGGCTAAAAAAAATAGTTGTAAAATACATTATAAATATAAAAGTAGTCCAATACCTGAAACCCTTCTTCTCACGTTGCTATTAAGTCACAGTTGTAGAAATCAGATTTTCTGTATTTTTAATTATGCAAATTATATATTGTATATTTAAATAGCTCATATAGATTACCTTATTTTTTATATCAGTCTTTTAGTTGTTTTTTTTTCCTGTGTACTTATAGTTCAGGATGATAGATAGAATTCTTTAGACTTTTCCCAATAAATCTAGCAACATTTTTATGCAGAAAAACCTAACAACCATGAATGACACAAGTTGTTTCAGATGCAGGTGAGATTTGGTTTGGAAGAGAATTTGGAAGATACACTTTAAACAGATAATGAAACTATGATTTTATGCATGGTTATTGAGTTCTTAGATGAGGGGGCTTTCAACTTTACATAATAGTGGCTCTTCAACCTATAATAATTCCTTAACAATGTAACCTCTCAAATTTGATTTTTGTGTTGGTTATTAATACTTACAGCTTGAATTAAAAATATAATTTTATCTTGCCTAGGGAAATGGTTTATGTCTGTATTTCTAAAGTTGGAACCCAACCATAAGATTTGTGTAACAGATAAAAATCTGCTACTTTACCATACTGGTGCAAACTTCCTAATAATTGCCATGGAAATAAATTGGTTAAGAGTACAGAAGCACAGCATTAGCTTATCACAAACCTTTTAACTGAAATTAGGTGATCAACCTATTATGAATTCATTTAAATCTTATAAAAATAATGTATTCTGTTCAGTAATTGAGGGATGAGAGACAGTTGATTCTCTGCTATATCTGTGCTTCAAGTTCCTAGAAACTACATTTTGAGCTTAATCTCCTGAATTACACAGGATTTGTAAATTAGGTTAAAGAAAACATTGCATTAAACTCAAGGTACGAAATCATTATACATTGTTTTATGTATTTTTATATAAAAGTTACAATTAGCAAGCATATGACACAGAAATGGAACAGTAACAGCAATAACTGTGAATGCATGCTTTTTACAATGTATCTAATAAAGGGATTTTTGCCAACTCAAATATTCAGTAACATACATGCAGATTAATTTCTCAATGTCAAATTCAGTCATATTGCTAGATGCTTATCCAACAAATGTTTCTATTGAAGTGATTATGAATGGCTAAATACCTGATTTCAATAAATTGTTCCTGAAATTGGGAATTTTACTTGCAACAAAAAGAAGAGAGAAAAAGAAAAAGAGAAATTACTGATAAGCATAATAACCAAAGTCTTATTGCCTTCTAGTAATTTTACTCAACACTGCTGAATTTTTCATGATAAGAGAATAGCTGGTCAGAGTCCATAAAACCTCTAGCTGGTGTTTCCAAGGACGATAGTTTCATATTTCATTGTAGCATGTCCAAAATCACCCAGGAGCGCACTATTCTCAAGCAGTCTATATAATGAAAACAACGTACATATAACAAAAGTTCAATGTAAATCTTCTTCCACATATCACACAACATACAAGTAAATAACACACATAAAAAGATCAACTTAAAGAAAACTATGACTTAAAAAAAAAAATAAAAGGACAGTTTCAAGAACTAATTTATTCCTCAAGTTTTCAGCAAAGCTCCAAATATATTCAGTAACTAAGGAGCACTTTGTGGCCAGAAACCAAATTACAAAAGAAATGTATTTTTGTGCAATGGGAATATCTTGCTAAGGAGGTAAGATATGTCTATACTTCTTAGGGTTGCATAAAGGCAAATTAAATTAAATTGGAAAATTGTTCACTCTCTCTTTCAGAGAGCTGAGATAGTTCATTATAGATTTTTCCATTCAGAGTTTGCATGACTGCATGAATAATTATCTGAAATCAAAACTAAGTAAAAAGATGCTCTCTCTGAGGAAAAAAATGCAGAAAAATATTTACTTAAACTATCTACAGACAATAAAGCTATTAATGGATTATTTCACTGTAAAATTGCTTTATACATATATACACATAAAAATGTATATACACATATCTATGTTTATATATAGACATATATAAACAGACAGACTAGCCGCTATCTATAACTTCATTATAAATATCTGAGATTATGTTTATTAAGTGCTGATAAAAATTATGCAAAATGAAACGTCTAGGAAAATACTCCAAAAAGTAAGCTTAATTTAAAAACATTAACCTTAGTGCTACAGAATCTCTAAATTTGTCAGTACTAACACATACTCCTCCCCCAACACTTCACAATATTCGACGAAAAAAATGAACTGAAAACACATAGTTCCACATTTTACTGACTTGAATTAAATTGCCAAGTTTTACATTCTATTTCACATGCTGGGGCTCTTTTTTTTTCCATAAATAATAATAAATAAAAAAATAAATGAAATGTAAGAGCCATGCAAAGCACATGACTTTAATAATGTGGTTGGAATTAAGATTGTTTTAGCTGGCTGTAATTCTGTCAAGAATAAGGAATTAACAGATTTTGCTTAGTGTGCAATGCTGAAGAGGACATCTGGCTTTCGTTTTTTTTTAACATTCAAACCTGGCTTCATACAAGATGACATACAATTTGAGACCTAATATGCATTTTAGCAATATAACAAATAAAGTGGAAAGCAACAGATGGTTCAATTGCTGTATAGATATGTTTACTTACCTCAGGTTTTTCTCTTAGACCCTAGTTGTGTTGTACTCAGACTCATGTTTGCTTAGAGACCCAATGAGGCAGAACCTGGAATGTTATGGCTATTTCATTCAAAATAATAGTGTTTGCATAGAAAAAAAGAAATATATTCATATAGATACTTAATAAACAGTACACTTTGATAATCTGATCGATATTCATGAAGTAATTTACACAGACATGCAGTTGGATTAAAATAATCAAATAACTTTTTTTTTAAAGAAAGAAATGCCTTAAGTATATGCAAAGTAAATATGGAGGGCATGTAAACAGTAACAAGAAATGTATAAATAAAGCATGCAAGCTAAAAAAATATTAAAAAAGGTTTATGTGTTCTTTTTCAAATAAATTGTTAATAATTTTTTTTTGTTTTCTTTTTCTTTTACTTGTAAACTTTTAAAAATTCACATTTACAGTGATTCAAAATGCCATACACAGAAGAAATCTTTTATTAAAAATATTATGCTTGATTTTGCTTTTTTTATTGATTAGAAAGATTCCCTTGAACTTCATTCTTATATGTAAATATATATATGGGTTCACTATGTTGTCTCATATTCTAATCTGTCTATCTATGTTTGTTTGACAAATCAAAGTACTGTGATCAATAATGAAGCAGATACAGTAAAGTTTTGGAAATACTGCCGTTCATTATATAAAAGGTAATGTTCCATGAGGAAAGGGGTTTCCTTACCCCAGGACTGTGTTCCTCATTCTTGTGTCATGCATCAAAATGGACACATATTTCTTTTATTTATTAATGAATTTATTTAGAGATGGTTAGACCAACAGTGGATGATATTCAAGGCCACCTCAGCTACAAGGAAACCACATGTATGTGGCTGTTCCAAAAACTAAATTCACACAATCTTTGGTATTTAAAAACTATACCTGTTCTCTGTTGACCTGTGTGTGTATGCATACGGATAGATGTAAAACAGTAAAAGAGAAAGAAAAGAAAGAAAGAAAGAAAGAAAGAAAGAAAGAAAGAAAGAAAGAAAGAAAGAAAGAAAGAAAGAAAGAAAGAAAGAAAGAAAGAAAGAAAGAAAGAAAGAAAGAAAGAAAGAAAGAAAGAAAGGAAGGAAGGAAGGAAGGAAGGAAGGAAGGAAGGAAGGAAGGAAGGAAGGAAAGAAAGAAAGAAAGAAAGAAAGAAAGAAAGAAAAGAAAGAAAGAAAGAGAAAGAAAGAAAGAAAGAAAGTAAAATGGAGATACAGGATCCATCAGGAAAGAGTAGCAGAGATGAGAAAAAGAGACTGAGGTAATATAATGACATATGCTATCAGGAAACAGAAATTTAAACAATAAATAAAGAAGAAAGAAAATACGTGTTTGCTGAACAAAGAATGAATATGTTTGGGCAATCAAGTCCTTACACAATAGTCTTCATCAAAAATCTATTGATACTGACCGCTGAACAGCTTTATCATGTCTGGACAGCCTGTGACTCGTGGTTGGCACCTCTTCAATTTCGTCTATCTCACACGCGTCTGCAGCATCTTGTGAGTAGCTATGCTTCATGACAAGGATATTTCTCCTGTTCATGGGCTGAACAAGTGGTTTTACAGGCTGGGGTTGTATTTCTGTCAAGACAGAAGCATCTCTTGTGCTGAGGTTACTACGGCTTCCCTTAATACTAGACACTTGTGATCCACAGTGATGGTCATGAATGCATTTTGAAGAAGATCTCCGCAGTTTATGATAATTTTCAAAGTCATCTGCAACGTCAGCAAGGTCAGCTGTAGTCCCTGTCCCTCTAAGGGTGCATAATTCATAATGAGGAGGTTCAAACACCTCCTGGAACACCGTTTGATCAAAGTCTGTTTTCCTTTGGACAAATTTTTTACGAGGCTGCTTGATCTGTACTATAATAGAGACAACAATGAGGATGATCACAATGCAAGAAGTCACCCCAATTATAGTCCCACTGGTATTGGTAAGTTGGTCCAATAGGTTTGCTTTTCTTTTTTCTGTGTGACAGGGAATAAAAAAAAAAAAAGCACAGCATTAATTGCAGTTCAAGAATAAAAACAGCTATGATGGGTTCACAGATTACTGCAAGGCTGAGCCTAGTTTATTTCTGAGTTCACTTAATCTCACCAACAAAAAAGAAAAGAGGAAGATATCAGATATTTGAGAAAGCCAAAGAAGCAAAACACAGATCCTTTCTGTGCCTATTCACTTGGAAACTTATTCATTCAGGGTATACTGCAAGCTTAATTAAATGAAAGAATTATTTAAATTATTTATAAAAAACAACCACCATAACAAGCAGATGGTTTCAGTGTCACCTCTGAACTCCATTTGGCTGCTAAAGCCCCCAAGACTTTTACAGATGTTCAATTCATTATTTTCTCTCTCTTCCAGTAAATATATGCAGCTAGGACATATTTGCAGCTAGGACATTAGTCCTATGAAAGAACAAGATTTTGTGTGATTTAAGGTCTAATATTTGTGAGCTGAGTGGGAATTTTGACAGCGTTCAATGTAAAAGCTAAATCAGAGGCAAATAGAAAAGTTATTCAAATTAAGATTTCAGAAAGGATAAAAAAAAACCCAACAAATTTGTACAAGTTATTTCAGTTGGAATTTTTTTGCCTATTAATTACCAAAACTTTTCTAAACAGCCATTAAAATCCAAAAGCTGATCACATCTAGTACCATTTACCCATGACTAATAAGTCAGTGAATTCTGCATTGTGAATAAAGCAGAAAAATGTAATAAAATAATGAAATAAAACCAGTTTCTCTTTCTTCTTGTGTATCTTTCTCTGTGATTTGCTTTCACAAGGCTGCAGGCAGAAGATGGTGACTGAGCCTTGTAGAAATTCAAGTTGAAAGTGTTTGCATCAGTCTCTCTAAGGCATAGCAAGACAACTGAGGTTGAGTTTCAACACTCAGTTTAGTGTAGTTTTTCCTGGCAACATAAAACATATAAAAGGAATTAACAAAAAGCCTTTGAAATGGAAGTTAGTGGCACCAAAACAGTAACATTCATCTCTTCATAATCTCCCAGATATGAAAACTTAACTCTTCGGTAGTTCATTGTCTAAGCTTGTAGAAACTCAGTGTTTCTCTAACTGATTGACACAGACTGGAGAAAAAGCAGAGTTAGAAAAAGCAACACTGCAGCAAACAATGTTTTTGCTGGAATCAGCAAACCTCCTTTTTGTAGTCAGAAAAACAAGAGAGGATGAATGCACAAGACCTGATAAAAGATACTTGACGAAGGAAAGATGAAAATCATTCTGGAAATTGAAGAGTGGTGAAGGTTTTCTGTTTTCCTCTATTGTGAAGAACTAGAAAATGACTAATCATTTCCCAATTGTCTGTTTAGTTTCTTTGAAGAATATTATGCTATGCCACAGTTTAGCTGTGTTCTTTTGAAGTATGTTTTCATTTGTGTTTTACCCTATTGCATTGCTTGTCAGGATTTTACAAGCTTCAGTAGACTTATGGGCTGACTGCTAATCCACCTCATTCTGAATTTTTTTCTTGATTGGTTCCTAAATTTGGCATATCCCATGTTTTCAGGAACAAATCTGCAGTAGGGGGGAGACAGGGGGATACAAGACAGAAGGAAACTGTCTCCCTAGCCTGCAATGTAAGTTAGTTAAACTCTTTTTCCCTAAAGACAATACAGATGCTGTTTTGGGGCTGGTTTGTTTTTTCTTTTTTTTTTTCAACTGAACCACGGAAATATTTAGAAACCAGTGTGCACATGGGTAGGAACATCACTCTGTGCCTATGAAATAAATATTACATCTGATTTCCAGATGTAATATTTACAAGCTTGTTCCTTGCATTTCCATTTTCTCTTTATTATAGGTATATTTGGTTGTTTCTTGCAGTGTTAATTCCACCTTCCTTTATAAAACTGCTTGGGCTATTACGGGCATAGCATGCAGCTAAAAGACAGCTGCTATTCATGTATTGCTCCACTACAAGGTAACTATGGCAAAGGAACCAAAATATTACCTTTAATTATACTTTAGATTGTATGGAAAGCAGAGACCAAGTGATCGGAAAGCCTCCCAGAAGCGCATAAACAGACAGCAGGACATAACCAGTGCAACACAAAAAAAAAAATAAAACACTGAAAGTAAAATCCACTGGCATTTTTTTTACCTTCCTTCATTTTCTCTGTTGTTTAATGTATGCTCTCCCCGAATTACTCTTCCTGAGCTTTCACTCATTTGGCACACACTTAGCAAGAAACTGAGGATCACATGCTGTAACTCATGCAGGGCAGATGACAACTTTTTCAATTCTACATGTTACCTTTGCAGTGGTTTTCATCCCAGGGATACACACAGTTCTGGAGTCCATTGCAGACCAGTGTATTATTTATACACATATTACTGTGGCAAAAGAATGTGTTGGCTTCACAAGGGGCTAAAAATGAGAGAAATTATAAATGATATTAAATTAGCAAATCATTCAGCTCTCTTCTACAAACACATCTAGGAGTGGACACGTATTCTATAATAGGACAAAGCTATGCAACATATGTTCCTTGAGCATATTAAATATTTCACATGCAACATGGAGAGCACTCAAGTCACAGACTGGTTATTATTCTGTGGCAAGAGGTTCCCAGTTTCATCTAAAATGACTGAACCTTCCTCTAGCATGATTCTCACAGATGTAGTGGGTTAGCTACCAAACATTGTTGGGAAGTCACCCATGTGTTATCAGCAATTTCCAAGCACAGATCCAAAACATACCATGCTATGGGCTGCTACAAAAAGAGTCAACTGTATCCCGGACTGATCCAATGTTTGGTAAATAACATCTCTTAAATTTTTGCTGAAACCTCCATTTTGTAAGAAAACTTGTGTCAGTCCATGAAGATATGTACTTGATGGTGCATATCAATGGTGACTGACCATTTATACACAGAGAAAGTAAAATTATTCTAAAAACCTTTCAGTCATAAATAAGCTACAGTTAAGAAGCACCCTTTCGATCACAAATACGAAGATAAAAAGACACAATAGTCTTCAGTGTCCCTGAAGGCCGGGAAGAATCATGCAGATTAAAGCTGCAGGAAAATGGTTTTAGTGATGGCCATATATTATTACTGTAAAGAAACAGCCTGAAAGCCTTTGGAAGGGGCTGAAGATGCTGCTAAACTGTGGTGTTTACATAAGTACTGAGAGGTCATTGGGTGTTGGGGTTGTGAAGCTACTACTCCAAAAGTGTTGAGATAAAATAGTAGGGAGAAATTACTCCTCAATCCCTTCATCATATGAGAAAGCCTTCCTTAACTTAGAAGAGCTACAAACTTTGTCAGTATTAAATTGTCAGAAATGAACTCCTTATTTATTTCTTTAGTTCAAAGCATTATTATAATTATTTTTAAGGGAGAGTTTAAAAATAAGCTAAGACCCTTGACTAATCAGAAAGCAGTTTTGATGCACATATTACTGATACTTCAAGTTTGGTACTGCATGGAAATTGCTCTCCTCTGCAACTTTAGAAGCAGTTCCTATGACAACATAAATGCATAGTAAAAGAATGGCTTAGTGGTTTGCAAATGAAGGAAAATACAAAGGGTTTATATGTAGAACTTAATGACTCCATATATCACGCCAAGAAATCCACTTACCAATAAGTGTTTAAGTTAAGATATCCATAACTGGCATGTTTGGAGCAGTTATGTTGTGTTAAGCAAATAGTAAATGCCATCAAAATCAAAGTGCACACCCCAAATATGCAACCACCCACTCAGATATAACACTATACATATACTGTATCTCTTAGCCAGAAGATATCAACCAGCCTGTCCACTGTTCAATTTTTGGATTTAAATCTGGTATACCATCTCCTGAGGTGCAGGGAGACTGGTCACATTTAAAGTTTGTTACAGAAAGGATTCTACTTTATGCTGGACACATCAGAAGAGCACATGTGCATATTGGAAAATGAGAACACTTAGGGACAGTCCTTATCTATCTGTTGCTGTCATATGGGGACAGTGATGGCTGAGCCTGAAGGATGCTGTGCCACATCATGATTTGACACATCACGTAGATAACACATCAGAGGCATAATCATCCTTTCACACTCTAGCTGCAATCCCTGTTTCCAGGCAAGGTGAGGATCTTTTGGCATGTTTCCCACATGTAGAAACAGTCTCACTGCCTACTCTGAGCAAAAAGAAGTGAGAAACCTAGGAAGATCTAAAGAGGCACCCATTCAAATACAAAGTGTACCAAAAAAAAAAAAAAGACCCAAATGTCAAACAGAGAAAGTTCAAGGAGTGACACAGGAACAAGAGGGAAATTTTAAAAACAAAAGCAAACAAAGAAACATTTGCAGGATTAGGATAGGCTATACTATTAAGGCCACAGGAAAAAAAACCAAAAACCAAAACAAAAAACCAAACAAAACTAAAACACCAAAAAACATTCAGAGTGGCATGATGGATCTTAGAAGTGAAGCCAGAAGGACAGAGTGCTGTCTGAATTCAGCAGTATAGTGGTGGTAAGTAGAAAAGGAGAACTAAAGGAAGGTAGAAAGGAAGTGAAAGCAAGAGGAAGAAAGAGACCTCTGCATGAAAAACCAATGCCAATTGGTTATTTTATTCTGCCCTAAAAGAAATAGCGAGATTTTCTATCAAATGAAAAAATGTTAGGAAATGTTTCATAGATGAGAGAAAAATAAAGAGCAGTAAAAAAGACCTTTTTTTCAGATTTGAGAAGGAACCATTATGGAAAAAGGTGACAGGAGCATCTGGAAACAAAAGGCAAGAGAAAGGAAGAAAAAGATAATGAAAATCTAAGTTTTCTTAAATTGTGCTATGGAATGGTGGAGGGAAAAAATGCTATCTAAATAAATGTCAAAACAAGATGAATAGTGAAGCAAAGCAAATTCGGAATCAGTATAGCAAACTTAGCATGAGAGAAACCAAAATGTAATATTCAGAAAACTAATGACAAGCAACCCCCTCTTGTTCATATTTGCAAAATTAAAATAGCCAAGTCCTCTCTGTGGTCCCATGAACCTGGAGTGATTAAGCTGGACAAGAAGTCAATACATTTCCCCCACTCTAATTAAAGTATTTTTTGAATGAATGAAAGCATCAAGGAAGTTGAAAACTTGTCAGTCCTGTTGTGCATTGGAGGAATTTGCTTTCTTTCCCAAAAAAGGGTACAGCAAAGGAGTCTTGGGATGCTACATCAAGGACATTCTAGTAATAATAAAAAGATAAATGAACTGGTGGTAAACCAGATTCTTTCACAGTAAGATGGATCTGGTCCTGATGCAGTTCTAAGGCTGCTACAGAACCCAGGATGACAGTGGAATCATGCAGTATGTTACAGCACGCTTGTGGATGTTTTCACAAAAGGAAACTACTGCTATCATTAACTTCAACTAGATAAAGCAGCACAAACATCTCCACACACCAGAAGCTGTACTCTATCACTCCATGGTCTTTCCCATCACTATACAAATGCCCTTTATATGAGAGAGGAGCAGGAATGGAGAGAGCTCACCCAGGTGGGAAGCCAAGTGACTTTTTCGTCATGATTAGTGGAAAGCACAGTGGAAAGTTACCAATACTGCACTTTGTGTCTGGACTACTTGAGCAGGAACAAGCAGTCAAAGAAATCTTCTTCAAGTAGCTGGAAGCAGCCTCATGACCAGGGTCCTTATGGATTTGAACCACCTGATATCTGTGGAGGGCAACACAGCAGGGTAGAAGCAAGGCAGGAAGTTTGCAGAGTGCATTGATAACTTCCTGACACAGGTAATCAAGGAGCTGATGAGGGTAGCTCTGCTGTGCCTCATACTTTTATAAACAACAATCAGTTTGGAAGGCAAATGTCAGGAGCATGAGATGATGGAGTTCCGGAGGCTGCAAAGAAGGAATAAACCAAAAAGCACAATCATAATTCTGGGCCTCAGAAAAGCAAAAGTTCACTCTTGAGGGGTCTGGTGGACAAATGTTATGGGAGATGGTCCTGGACAGATACAGGTTCAAGGAGAGTTGGTTGATTCTGTAAGAGCACTTCCTCCAAGCTCAGCAGTTGTCTATCTGGACAGGCCAAAAATCAAGTGAAGGTAGCAGTTATCCTGCATGGATGGACACTGACCTCCCGACTAAGCTCAAACATAGGAAGGATACATATAAACAGTGGCAGTAGGGCAGCATGACCCCAGCAGAAATATAATTTCTCTGAGTGGAAGGGACTGAGGTTAGGGAATATTTAATTAACTGGACAGACATGAACTCCTGGGTCCTCATGTGATGCCCCCAGTAGATGACTCACATCGTTGTGAAGCAGCTCTTGATTATCTCTGAAAAGTCCTGCTGATGGAGGCTTCAGTGGGCTGGGCAAACAAAATCTTCAAGATAAAAAAGAGAAAATGCAAAGTCTTATGCCTTGGGAGGCATAATTTCATGCACCAGTAGGTGCTGGGACTGATTGACCAGAAAGCAAGCTTACAGAAAAGGTTTTGGTATGCAATAAGGTCACCTTGAAAATCACCTTGAGTCAGCAATGTGCCCTTCTGGCAAAGAAGGCGACCACTGTCCTAGGTTGCATTAAAAACAGAATTGTCAGCAGGCTGAGATGTATGATCCTTCCCCTCTATTTAGCAGTGTCATGTCGGGTTCTGGGCTCCTCAGCACAAAAGGGACACAGATATATTGCAATGAGTCCAGCAAGGGGCCATGAAGGCTTTTAAAGGCTTGAGATATTGGAGGTGTGAGGACAGGCTGAGAAAGCTGGGACTGTTTTGAGCATCTTGTCAATGCATCCAAACACCCACTGGGAGGGAGTAAAGAATACACAGACAGGCTCTTCTCAGCAATGCCCAGTGACAAGAGAGGAAGCAATGAGTGGTGATAAAGGAAATGCAGGAAGCTCCCTTTAAATGCAAGAACTAACTTTTGCTTTGAGGCTGGTTAAACTCTGTGCAAGAGCTGGTTTACAAAGAGATCACCATCACTGGAGATACTCAAAACACAACTGGGCACAGCCCTGAGCCACCTGCTGTAGCTGACCCTGCTTACAGCAGAAGGGTTGGACTAGACCCTATCCTGGAGTCCCTTCCATCCCTTCTGCGGCTTTCTCAAAAAACCCTGACTTCATAATTAGATTAAAAGTAACAGCTGGGAACACAAAATTGTGTTATTTCTCCTGTGTCTCAAAGCTGCCTTAAGTCAAGCTCTACCAAGGTACTGGCCCAGAAATAAGTGAAATACCATATTCAGTACAATGAACAATTCATAATGATTATAACACAACTGATAAAATTAGAACTGCATGTATAATTCAACCTGATATATTTTAATAAAGTCTCTAATGAATTATTTGATTTTCACAGCATGAAAATACTATTATCTAACTTAAATCACTTATTAATGAAAAATATTATTAAAGGTTATTTTTCTAGTAATTGAACCAATATTTTTAAAGCATAGTTTTTATAAATAGCTTTTATAAAATCATATATACAATACTAAAAATCCCAAACATCTTCATTCTACATTCTTTTTAATAATATTTTCTTTTTATGAATTTGTGTGCTATGTGTAAGAATACCTTGTATTTTAATGTACAAACAAATTTTATAATTCTTGAATTCATTATAATGTAACATCTCCTGCTTTGAAACATCTATTTACACTGAACACAAGATGGTGCTCTTATCCTAGAAGATACATAAGCAAGTGTGTTAACAGGGATATACATGATATCCCAGAGTCTTGTTCCGGTATAGGAAACCTATGTTTAAAAACACCAACTATAATAATGACAACCCTCTTTCTGTTATCAAGAATATAAATATGTTCTGTTTCTAGTACAAATTAGTAGATTGTTATATTATTCACATTTCCAGAAGGTTTCCTCCACAGTATTCAAAAAAGCTTCTGGTTGGTATTTGAAGGTTACTTCTTTCAAAATTCTTAAGAACTGAACCAATGTAGTTGTCTATATTTTCTTATTATAGAAAGGTTTTAGAAATGCATGTGACTATAATCTACGCTTTTTGATTTATTAACAAAAAAATTAATTTTTTAATCCTGAATAGCCCTAAGGCAGCGAATCATAAAGTATATTAATAGTTCTTCCATATGCCATCCTTACAAAGCAACATGAAAAAAAAGCAGTCATAATTTATATTTTTAAAAAGTTATACTGGTTTCACTCAGACAGTAAAATAAATAGTCACAAGTAAGGCATTACAATTTATACTATAAAATTACAGAATTTGTAAAGCAGTATAGAAATTTAATATCCCATCTTATTAATAATTATTATGCCATTGTGATGTTATTACATAAGTAACAAAATACATTATCTCTGTGCATTGGGCATAATTTTGTTGGGCATTGCAGGGTACCCTGGATATAAATTGCAATCATGGGCAGGCCAAAATGTTTTTCCAAGATGGAGCTAAAAACAGGTCTGTTATGGAACTGGTGTGCAGCCTTGCTGTTCCACTTCAGTGCAGTGCTCTCTCCAGTGTATTTCTCACTATTTCTCACCACCATCCACAGTGCAACTCCTTTACTTCCAGAGTGTGAACTAGCTCTGAGCAAGCCAGCTTGGTTGTCTATGCTGTACTTCATTGAACCATGTGGATTTACCCTTTGAGCTTGTTTCAAGGCAGGGATTTCAGGCCAGGATGGGATAATCTTAGACAAATGTCCTACCCTACTTTATATTTTTAGGCTGATTTCTCTCCCTCCTTTCTCCCTTTCCTTTCTTGTCATAACATTTTTGAGAGGTCTTGCTTCCTCCTCAGGGTGAATGGGAAAATTCTGAAAGCTTAACAATGGTTAGATGTGAGAAACATTTTACACTGAAGTCGTTAGACATTTCACACATACTCCTCCTCTACTCAAGATAGCTCATTGCATCATGCAATGCATAGGAATTCTTTAAGTACAGATCATTTGGATTTTCCCATTGTTCTTTAATGAAAAATAAGGCTTTCTTTCCTCCACAAGAGAAGGAAAATTTAAATTCTTCAGATATTCCTTGAATCATCATTGAAACAAAGGAAGAAGTTTTCCATCAGTCTCTTCAAGGAAAAAATATGTATTGAGAGACAGTTACACTTGTTTTATTAAAATTATAAAATTATTAGGATTATTATAGTACTCTGCGCTGCAAGTATATGATTTTCTACTAATGAAAAAAAAAAGCTTGTTAAAATACAGCTATTAGAAACTTGAAAATGAGGTGGGCTTAATACTGATGCTCTTTCTCAGTCATCTTCAGACAGCTCTGTGCAAGATAAATGGAACTTTTATGGATAGTTAATACCACACACAGATCAATAATCTAGTCTTTCAAAAACACCTGTATGAAGTTTCATGGGGTTTTTTGGGTTATTTTTTTTGATATACAAACTCACCAGAGAATGGCAGGTCAGCAGCCTGTGCTCAGAGCTCCAGCCTGTGTTTTGTTAATACACTCTGGGCACCACAAACAAGTATTTTGTTCAGGGTCAGAGAGTCACTGGGATGCTTAGCCAGTGAGGATTTTTCACTAGAGATGGCTGCAAATTGCACAGAAGGGAAGAAAATCACAGACGAGTGCTCACCAGTAAGGAAGCAATCCCAATGGTTTCTTTTTAAAATATTAGTATGGAAGCAGAGAGCAAAACCAGCAAAGCTGCAGTCTGTTTACATTCTTAAGTCTTTGCAAAGAGAAACTGCCTCTTCACAGGTTGCATTAAACACCTTGCTGCTCCCTTTTTCAGTACTTCCCTTAGCTTTACCACAAAAAACACGGTCCCCAGCACTGCATACCTGCAGTCCCTTTTCCCCATTAAAGAATTGCCTATTTTGGGTGATCCTCTTCAAGTCTGTAAACAAAGACTTGAGTGCCTTTACTCGATCAAACTGCACACTAGTCTTCTAAGCATGGCCTTAGACTTCTGTCCAAATATGGGTTTTGTTCATAAAAATAAAATAAGAATGATAGAACTTGTGCTCCATTAGGAGAGTTGTGTGTGACAGGGCCCTAAAACCAGACTTAGGGCTCAAAGGGACAATAAGAGAAGGAATGAGGTTTTTCTGGCCTGGGGTTTCTGGTGCAGGGTTAGGGGACAGAAGGAAGCCATGCTACCAAAGAGTGGTGAGAGGTGAGAAAGTGAATATTTTGTCTGCTGTGCATACAGAGGGTTTTTCTCTTATCCCATATGCCCTGGCTCTACAAATTGGCTTTTAGGCTAAAGCGTAGGTGTGTCTGCTAAAGAGCAGCTCTTTGAAGAAGCTGTAGGTGTAGCATGTGTCTCATTAATCAGGCTGGAGATCACTCTTCAGTCATGGAAAATTAAATGAACAGTTAGTCAGTGGGTGAGAAAACAAAGATTCATTTTTCAAGTCTTCTTACCAGATGAACAGACACCTTTTGATTATACCAGATTTTTGTTTACCTTTTACTGATTCTTATATTAATTTATTGGATATTTAAAGTCTAGCGTAACAGTGACTCCCATGCTCAAAAATATGATTATGCTTAGACGCTATCTTAAAGATTAAAAAGGTAAGGATATAAGGAGTCAAACCCCACAACAACAGTTGGAATAATTAACAATGCTGACAATGAAATATCAGATCATCACTATAAATCATCACCTATTAAGAATTAATCAGTTGCTAAGTGTTTCTTAGAGCTCAAGTACTGTTTTGACGATGATGAGAATCATTCCTGATTTTCTGATGCAGGAAGTTAAACAACATACATTGTATGCCTTTCCTTAAGACATATTTATAGCACTGCTACTCTGAAAGCATCACTGTGAGAGGTTTGGAAACTTGTAAGACCACTTTTTAGATACCAACAAAAGAATGCATACATATTTTAAATTGATTTTTCAACTGATTGAAATGTGAAAATAACCATAGAAGAAATCTCTTTAAGATTTCTCTGTTCTACACAAACATCAAGTCCCCAGGAAATGGCTTTGTAACAAGAATAAACACTGAACAGACTTACACTGAAGGAAAACAATGCTCAGGCTTAGTGCTTATTTCCACAAGATACCACTTCCAATACACAGAGCCTCATGTAAGGGGAAACTCACAGTCTCAACAGCCTAACTCCACACTAAAGAGAGGAACTTGAGGAGCAACAGATCACAACAATCACAACACTTTCTGGTCATTCCCACAGGAACAGTAAATACAGGAATTCTACTTTGTCACTCTTCCCCATGTACATTACTGCAACATAAATATAATCTTCTATTTTGTTCCTTTCTCAGGTCTATATGAACAAAATTGAAGTTTTCCCTCTTTCTTTGTCCCTGAATAGACACGCAGGTGTCTGTTCCCTGATGCACATCTCCCTGAATGAGGTCTGACATTCCTTCTCTTCCATGCAGATGATCTAATTATTCCCACACACTGCTGAAAGACGTTGCAGTTCACATGCCATGAGCTGTGTCTCAGAGTGTGTCTCACTGACATCTGTTCTAGCCAGCTCCCTACAGCCAGCACCAGTACATGGCATAGGGCAGCACTTAGGGACAACTGACAAGACACACAAAATACCATCTGCATTACCTCTAAATCTTTAAAGTTAATTCCTAGCAATAAAATCACAGATGCAGTTGCTTCTACTATTTATGAGCAGGCTATGTAGACATATTTCAAAGTATTATTTAGCCTTTAATAAATTTTCAGCTTTTAGTGAGCAATGACTCTTCAGAGTAAATTTACAGAAAGAACCTTATGTTAGTATTTGAACTTCTCAGTCAGAACACTATTCAGTATAAACTATTGTCTGCTTACAAAAAAGGAGTAGGTCATAAGATGTAGCATGTCAGGTAAATATATTAGGAATACTGTAAGAGAAAAAAACCACATTTTTCCTTATTATCCTTAAAATATAAGAGCTTTGCAAACATACACTTATTCAAACCTTCATTTCAAGTTAGTCATCATAATGCTTCACTCTCCAGTTCTTTATATGCTGTGAACCTCCAGTGTCTATGCAGTTGTTTCTACGGTAACAGATCAAGATGCCTTGTGAAAAAAATGAATCAGATCTTGAATATTCAAGACATCTCCAGTTGCAGAAATGAGAAAAGGACAGTCTCATCTCAACCAAGGGTTCTCAGTGTCTTTTAGACCCCAGCCTGATTTGCAGGCAAGAATAATATAATCCACCCTAAGGCTGCAAGTGTGAGAGTACAGTGGCGCATGCAGTTTCAGCCATGTAAAATGTCAGAAATTTTTAATCAGAGCCATAATTAAGGAATTACGGAGGCTGTTCTCAACAGAGACTCGTTGCTTCATTGCAGGGTACACACACACAGAATACAGATGAAGAATTGTATTTGGTAGGTTGAGCCTTCATTCCAACCACTGACAGCTGCAAAGAAATCTTTCTGTCAGACAAACGAGGCACAAACCAAAAACACATTAAAAATTAACATGAACCAGCATGTGAAAATAAATGCACCTTTCTAAAGAGGCCAAATATGTATTATTCCTATCAAAGAAAACAAATTGATATCTTTCACAGGTCTTTTGCAGGATTTTCCGGGTCAATCATTTTCAGTGAATGGAACTATTGGGTTTTGTTGTGGGATTTTTGTGATTGGTTTGATTGTTTCTTTTCTTAAACTGGCTAGAACTACATTTTGTTTCTTTCACAGGCAGTCTTTCTTATTATCTGAGTCCAGATTTCATATAAAAATATAAATGCAAGTAAGGCACAGAAAGAAAATATTAACCAAAATATGAAAGCGTTTTAGAAAGCTTTTGTTGCTACAAAAAAAAACCCTAAATTCTTTGCTTAACAATATCTGACACACATCACACGTTCACTGATATATGCACACACCCACTACCTGTGAGAAAATAATCATAAGGTATTTTTCAAATGCATATCATAATGAGATCTAAAAAGTCACATTCAGAGAAAATTATCTGACTTGATAAAAACTTTCAGAGCTGTATTCTTTTCCATGTTTTGTAAAGAAAATATTGCATGAAGCTTGGGGATCAGACAAAAATCGCAGTTATATGACTGGACAGGTCATGAACACTTGTACCTCTTTTCTTGGTTTTGAATCTTGTGGCCTGTGTACTGCATTACAAATTATTGCTCACTACAAATGCTTGGAATAAGAACTGTTCTGAATATTTACATAGCTTGTTTGGCAACATACTTCAGTGACTGCTCTGCATGAAGAAAATATTAACAGATTTTGGGACTTGTATCATTTAACAAGCTGAAAGGCAGATGCGTTAATTAGGGTCTTACGTTCTTGGAAAGATGTGAAGAGCATCTGGAATCGGCTGTTTCGACTGCCTTCATCTGCCCACATGCGGATTACACCCAGACCTGTCCTCAGCATTACATCATTTGCAACTGTGCTGCAAAACTTTGCCTTCAAATCCTCCACGGAGCTGCTTCCGTCATAGACTGCTACAAAATTCCTTTTGCATTCGTTGGAATTCTGCATCTCGTAGTCCAAGAATCGCAAATAGATCTATAAATCAATCAAACAACAAAGGCAACGTGTACAGACATCTGAGAATGACTGAAAAAGCATTAAACAACTTTGCTTTACATTGCAGGAGAAAGAGTGCACAACAATTCCATCAAAAGAATTTTTGTGGAGCTGGTGATCCACAGGGCACTTCCTTTCAAGGCCATTAATATGCAAATTGAGCACTGTTTCTACTTCCTGGTGTTCTGTCTTGCTTCCAAGTAGAATCTCTCAGAAGACCTAGATATTTCTTTGTTCTTATCCACAGTAAGGTCCTAATTTCCAAATATATACTTTTTTTTCAGACCTATGTACAATGGTTCTTCAAGCTGAAGGACAGATAAACTAGAAATTTTTTCTTTTACTTCTTGGCACAATATTGCTCTATTACATGACTGACATGTGAAATAATAAGGCAAATCATTGTTGCTTCCTCCCCAGAGTCAATGTGTCATCTTATACATTTCTGCTACACTGATTCAGGAAGTGAGAATCTGAGAGCCAGGCAGAACTCCATCATTAATCTTTTTATGTTTCCTCAGGGATCTGGCCACCATCTCTTCTAAACAAAGCATTATGGTATACATTTTCATAATTTAATAGGCTTGAAATAAAGCATATTTTGTGGAAACTCTAGAAACCTATGTCTCTTGTATACAAGCTAAATTGTCTCATAAAGTAGTAGATATATTGCCCTTTGCAAAGAACTCTTTAAATCTACCTAAAAAGAAGCAGGGGTGAGGATAAAAGGCTATTATTTGATATTCAAGCATATATGGACTTTAATAGGGAAAGCCACCAATTTTAAAATTAATTGATTATAAAAGCAACATCAAATATTCAATTCACAGAGAAGGCAAGCACTATTTTCAACATAATCAAAGTGCCAAGGGTACTCATGAGAGTTCAGGAGAATGATGCAGAAAGGTGAATTAGGGCAGAAATTGTATAAAAAGGCAGTAAATATACACAGTATAGAGCTATATGCATCTTCACTTAAAAAATACTAAAAAAGAAACCTCACTGTATTAGATATCAAATATACTTATTTTCAAACAATTTTATTGACTTCAGGTGTTTTTTAATATGCACAGAACAAATGCTTAATAAGCTTCTCTGTTTTTGCAAAAAGTACACAAGCATTACATATCCTAGTAGCAACAAGACTCATAATTTCACCTCATTAATATATTAAAGCTCTTATACTTTGAGAATTATATGCTCTCAAGCCGTCTGCCACAGTTTAATAATAGCTCAGATGTTTTAATGGGTCTTTTAAGGTAGTGTATTATGGTGTATTTTCATTCCTTGTTATGCTTTGCGTAAGTGTCCCTCTGAAAAGAATATTTGTGAAAGATTTTTACTAGCAAATGAAATTAGGTATACTAAAGGTACACATCTTTTTTCTAATCTGTTATTCTTACAGTAACCCTTACTCATATTCTATCCTTCAGAAGAGTTCAGAGGAATATATTTCAATCAAAATGCAGTTAAGTGTATTTTACTTTCACCATGTATCCTGGAGTTTACGTACTATAAATTAAGAAATCTGCTTGTATTGGTCTCTACAAAATGGAACAACTAACAGAAACACACAAAGACATATTGAGATGGAAATATATCAAAGCATAATTTTTATTATGTTTCTCACTTCATTTACTGCTTGTTGAGTAAAACAGTGAAATGATACACACCATGGTTCTGACAGAGAAGGATCCCACATGGGAGGATCCCATGTGGGAGAGGCAGGTACGGGAAGTGGCAGAGCCATGACGCAAACACCCAGCAACTGGCCATATTTGGGACACACCAGAGAGCTCCTTCTGTGTCCCAGACACCAGATGCTCCTTCTTAAGCAAGGGTGTAACAGCCACTGTGCAACCCGGCACCCAGCCTCTCCTGGGAAGCTGCTGAGACAGTCCATAGTCCATCTCTGTAAAACTTAGGGAACTAAATGTGCCCCTTGCTTTCCTTTTCTCAGTTAACTGAAGCAGTCTGCTTCAGACAGGTGTCCCAGTGCTTGCCAGACTTCTCACAGGTAAGACAATAAATTTTTCCTGCAGCTGATTATATGCAATATTGCATACATGTGACTGTTTGCCAGGAAGAGAAACGTGTCAGATAGATGGTTCACAGAGAACAGAAGGCTTGCAACATGCTTTGTCATGAATCATTACTTTTACTGTCTATATATGCCTACCATACATACACCATTTGGATTTATATGGCATATACATACATATACATATATATACGTGTGTGTGTGTGTGTGTGTGTGTGTGTGTATATATGATAGACCACAAAATTACAGTGCAATGTAACACATCACATTTTTATCTATTCCCCTCTTCAGGAAAGCTCATATTTACTTCAGAAAAAATATTATATTAATCTGACGGCAGAACAGTAAAACTATACTTACTGAGTGAAAGGTCTTGTACACTTGTTCACATGCTCTCTATTTCTATCCTGCTGCCTGTTATATATGCATTTATATGTACAATTGCATGTGCATATATATAAGCACGTGTATTTCTTTTAAAGGGTATCCCATTTCAGTATGGAGATATATTTTTTATGAGTTTTCATTCTAACAAGAAATGTGTGCTAATCCTCACTGTGGTTACAAAATATCAGCTCTCCCAGCAATTTCCAGCACACATCTATTATTCCTGATCTGTTCAAAAACGCTGTTCATATAGCAGTACAGACAAAATCTTATTTCTATGGGCTTATCGTTTGACATTCTTTAGTTTCTGGAGGCACACTAGCCTTATAAAATAGTAAAATATTTCTTAGAGTAGCAGTCATAAGTACTGAAAATGAATCAAGAGAAAAATAACTCAGCATTTTGTTTTGAGTCTTTCAGTGAAGAAACCAAAACCTTCAGTTCTTCCCAAGCCTGAATTCTGCTGTCAGTCATACCTGTTCATTCCTCTGTGTGGGAAATTCAGCCAACAGCATAACATATATAGACCTGATAGGTAGTGAAACCACTGGAAAAAAATATTTTACTTAAAAATATATGTCGATCTTGTAGAAGAAAGATGTCACTTTCTCCAATGACATGAAGTTGTAAATTAAAGAAAATAAGTTCCTGATATTCTGAGGTGAGTTGGAGCTTCATTCTCATAATTGTCTTTGGAGATGACTACTCCCAGATCTTTATATAAAATATTGAGGTTTTGATACAACACACCCTGAAATCAGTGGGTATATTTCAATCTATTTATTTGAATCAGACCTTTGGCTTAGGACTGCAGTGTATTTTTAAAAACTGGAAACTGATTACACAAACTGACAACCTGATACTGGATCAGATTTTATTTTAAAGAGCTGGAATAATTTAATTGCATCTGCACGCCTCTGCCAACTTGTATGGTTTCATTGCTATATATTTGCCATTGTTCCTGTCACTGGCTGTAAGACCCACACTGGCAGAAGAAAATGACTAATAATAAATTGAGTTCCCCAAGGAAAGAATAAAACTGATTATATGACAAACTCTTATCTAATGCAAAATGTTCCCTATACATAGCTTTTTGAAATCAGTGTCAATATTCTCATTACTTTTGCTGGTATGTGGATGTCACTATAACAAATTCATCAGAAAGTGAGAGAAAAATTATCAGTATTACTGGTTATTTCATTTACAGAGATCTTAGCCATTACTCCTAGCAGCAGTGGATAAGAAACTTTGTTCCCCTGAAAGAAAACGAAATAAAGAAGAGGTCACAGACTCAAACCCCACCATCTGCCTTCATTAAATATTTTTCCATTGATGCTAATAGGAGATTTTAGAATGAACTTTTCCATAGACACTGACACATTATATTAGCATAATCAAGGCATTCTTGCTGAAGAGAACATCTTATTTGAAAGAAGAAGCATAACTGCCATATCTTCTTCTTTCACATTTTTGCTGCAAAGTTTTAATAAGACATTTTTGTCAAATCATCAGCTCCACATTACTTAGGAGAGGGGGCTGCTCAAGTGTTAGATTAACTGAGTTTTGAGATGTCACTGCAAATGCCAATGTCATTAGCAACAAAACTGATAAAGCCTCATTGCAACTGTGGCATATGTAATTTATACTCAGTCACATTATATTTTAAATAATTCTCTTGTCACCTGTAAGTTTTGTATTGCAACCATAAATAATAATAAAAAAAGGATATGCTGGGAAATTTGTACTATTTCTTTTTATTAAAATTTGAAAAAAACAAAAAAAGTCCCTGCAAAAATCTCTGACCAAACATATTAGGAAAAAAATCACAAAATGGTTATAAACTACAAATAATATATCACCTCGGTAAAATGGTCAGATTATAATCTCCTTATAGTGAATCACTTTTGATGAGTTCTGCTTTTTAATCAATCACTGAAGGTTAGGAATGACAACATGATTGATCAGGCCAGTCAGGAAAAGCTTCAAACCATATCCCAGCATATCAGACTTAATATATCTGCACAGACACTCAGTTGCCTAAAACCAAACCAAACAAAAAGCCATCCTTCAGCTGCCAAAAGTAATTTAGATGTAAGAGAAAAACTTCCTCTTCATCCAAGTGTAATGTGCAGATTTTGCATGTTCACCTTCTGGGTTTAGTCAATTCTCTTATTAGCACAGGACTGGGTTAAATTGTCCTGTTGCTCAGTGATCAGTTACAACACCTGCTTTATTCTACATTTTGTTCAGCTCTGTGGGATTTACAAAGTACTTTCAAGATGACACCTCCAGTATTTAGGCCTGGGAAACCCATTTTTTTAAAAGCAGGTTGTGCAACACTAATTAAACTCCTTCAAGGCAACCGGACACCAAGTACACCAGCCTAAAAAGCATATTACAAATGATGCTTGAATTTATTATCTGAAATGGTCTGTCCTCTGGCTTGGATGGTATTTTATATTTTTTCAGTCAACATTACTTCAATGCAGAAGTTAACCATACATTATCTGTTTGGATGTTTGTTTGTTATTTTGGGAGATTATTATACATTTTTGGTCCTTCTGTTACCAGTCTGGGACCATGTTGTGCAAACAGAGAGCTCCATACCTCATATTTTCTTCTGTTCTGGAGCTTGAAGAGTACTGTCTGTCAAAGATGACAATTTTATGTGGTACTTCTAAGATGCTGTGATTCACAGCTAAGGTTCGCATACCAGGACACCATTTTTCTAGACAGGTGAAGCTCTTCGGATTTCTTTGCTTTGTCCTATTTGTTTCTTCAAACTTCTGTGACTATCCAATAGCTGACACTTACTCTGTTCAGTCATGCTGACTTTTTTCTAGTACAGTCCAAAAATGCTCACAGGTGAGCAACATTTACAGCTCCTTGGTGCTGTTCTGCTTTTCAACACTGAAAACTGGAGAGGAAATCCTGATTCTGCTGATCTCTTTGGCATTTCATTACTTTCTTTAATAATTTTTTTTTTTAATTACATTTCTTAATAGCTATTTGGTTTGAGGATGATGAGGTTCATTATATTTCTATACCTGAATGGACTAGATTCATGGTAACTTAAAAGTGGGGTTTTTGACAGTGTTACTTTTGATATGCCTTCATAGCAGAGATTCTATATACCTGATTCCAAACATGTTCTTGTCTTGCACCTTCATCTCAGAAAATTATTACACATAAGGGATTTTAATAGTTTAATATAGGTAAATAATATTTTCTATTTGTTTAAACATAATTTATTCACCTTGTTCTGTATATACATATGCTGGAGTTTTTTAAATTCATGGTATTATTTGCATTGTCTGCATGTTAGCAAGCTTCAGAGCTTCTTCAGAGAAGGAGACCATCTGAAGCTTGCAGAAGTGTCTCTGGCTGTTAGGTTATTCAGCCTTTAAATTTTATTTTTCTCTAACATTTCAAGAATCACCACTCAAATGGCTCCTTTTAAATTTTAGTGCACTACTTAAAGCTTCTACAACTGATTAAGAAGAAAATTAGTGTATGTTAGTCAGCCAGTGCTGACAGCTTAAACTGCTTTTCTTGCAGGTCTCATCTAAGAACACAAATTTCCACTTCACATGGGAGAGCAGAAAATGTTTTGGTTTAGTCAGATCAGTTTAAACAGACTCACTCACAGCTCTGCAATTTGCTTCACTTCGTTTCCTCCTCACTGTCTAGGAAATGCATGAGAAACAGCTGAGTCTGTCTCCAGACCACACTCACTATGAAGGCAGGCACCTGGAACCGAGAGAGTCGTCCCTCCATTTGGTCAGGTAGCAGTAAACATACAAGTTTAGTATTTTAGTAAGCATACAAGTGTCTTGGTCACTCTGGGTCACATTGCCCCACTCCCAGCCTCCTTCCTCACCATCCCAGCCTTGTCCATTGCCAAGCTGCTGGCTGGCTTCTGCTTGGGCCAGCCCCACTGCCTGGGCAAGTCCAGCCACATTGACACCCCAGCCACCATGGCCTGTCCAAGTCTCATTAGTCATGTCCTGGCACTGTGGCCTCCCTCATCCTGGCCCCCTCCTGTGTTCTGTCTATCCCCTTCCCACTGGTCCCCGATGGCTCTGCTGAAACAGACACCGCCAGCCACAGGCAGCTCAGGGTTAAGGATGCTGCCATGATGTGACAAAACTAGATACTCATTAATTGACATTTTGGGTTTCCTCAATCTCTTGTGATAAGTCTTGCATCGTATAACCTTTGTCCAATATCCTGTCCAGGCTGGACAAGAGAATTAGACATCACTTTGCCTAACTACCTTATAACTTCATTTTATTTCTCATTGTGCAAATAAAGAGGCTACTTCCACTATTTGTTCAGTCTAAATGTAGTTATTGCTTATTACCCCAGAACAGATTATTTCCACTGGACTACATTCAAATTAATTCCTGTTTTGATGCTGGTTTTTGAGGCGCCCAGAGCATCTGATAATAAATAATTTTTAACAGCACCGCTTACTGTTTTTTTTTCCCAACATAAGAATAACATATTTTTAAATATTTTATTACTCTTACTATCAAGTTCTGCTGTGTTATTTTTTCTACAGAGCCTCTCGAAGAACAAGCATGACACAAAGGTAAATTGCTGGGAAAGTTTCCCACCAAAGAGAGCTACCTGAGCATGAATATAGTTCTGTCTTCCTGAGGGGCTTTGTCAAACTATGTTAACTCCTCCAACATAGAAAAAATGCTTGTTTTATATTATCCTCTACTACTTCACCCTTAACAGAAGGTAAGAAAACTATCATTCTATTCGTTTTCTTATTTTCTATTCCTACATCCAAAATCTTTACTTATCCACTGCTTCAGCCAATGATGCCTCTGAAATTTTTCAAATCACTGTGCAATAAGCTTATACACTTCCTTTTTTGTGCTTCATTCTACACTGAAGAATTTTCAGATGAAGAAGTTCTTCCAGAACTTTATTATTCTGAGTGGGTTAGCACTTTAAGTCAGCAGCTCTCTTCTTAATTTTCCATTCTTGCTCTGAATACTAATTGCAGTCATATTCTACACAAAGTGCAGAACCCCCAGTATTACTCTACTCAAAACTTACAGCTATCTTACTCAGCACGAACTGATTTTGAATGATTACAAGAAACACAGACTTTTCAACTAGTCACTTTCAAATATAAGGCTCTAGGTCTGCATGCAAGTTGTGTTCAGACTGCCTTCTGCGGCCTTCTGTGCTTAGAGAATTACTTGAGTTCTGCATGCATTTCAGATCTACTTTTCTCTGTTTGTGTATGTGTGTGTGTGTATGTGATATAAGGCAATCAGTGATCTATTTTAAGTGTGTGCAACAAATTTTCTGCTCTCTGTCCCATTCCAGATCCCTGAGGATAGAAGCATTAGACCCAGACTGTCAGCTTGAAGCCCAGGCTTAGAGACCTCAAGTACACACTTCCTGGCTGATCTCATTGCTCATATATTGAGCTCAGACTTGGCTGGAATCTGGAATTGGAAACCAAGGGAAGGGCTTGCATCTTGCTCCTGCAGACAGTTTAGATTGGATGAGCTTATGCCAAATGAAATTGCAAGCAACTCACATTCTGGCACAGTTTAATTAAGAAACTAAAGATGAAAAATCCAACACAAATTCTCTCTGAGAAACTCTTGCCTTTTAGGCATAATTCCCAATAACAAACTGTGCAGCCCAGAGTACAGGAACATGTGGGTTTAAAGATGTCTGCTGAGTTCTTGCTGTTCTTAGCAGGAGAGTTTGTTTTCATAGGTTCAAGCTGACATAAATTAAAATGATGTCACTAAATAATTGTACTGAATATGTCATTAATTCAAGGTTAGATAGGGACAAAGGAACCTGACTGTAAAAAATGGACAGTGGATTCCAGCTGAATTGAATCAGACCTATAAACAATCTTATCATAAACCTTATTTCACGCAAATTTATTAATAATGTATCCACTTGTTCCTGTTTCCTTAATACCTGTATATTTTCCAACTTGTCCCAGTATGTATGATAAAACCATAACTGTATGTGTGTGCATCTATATGTGTATATACTTGTCTGTGTATACATAAATATATCTGTTTGAAAATTTGAACACTAAGTTCAAATGCTAAATTGGACTTACCCCTAAAAGATGGATCTTGGCTTGAAAAATCTTTTTTTTTCCTAGCTTGCTGTGAAACATTTCAATTTCACATTAGGAAATACTGATTTATATGCTTTTATATTGCTCAATCTCTCCACCCAGATAATTCTGTAAGGTGGGAACAGCAGGATCCATTAACAGATGACCCAGCCCAGCCCTCTGCCTAACCGTAGGATTTTTGTTACTTTCATTTTTCACACGTTGTTATCTAACCTGCACTTTCAGACCACTGACAATGCCAGCTGAACCAACTTTCTCAAACAAGCATTCATAATGCCCTCCCTGATGTCTGAATTTTCTTTCTTCATATCTAACCTGAAACTTTCTTTCAAAGTGTGGGACCCTGAGTTATCCTACAGACATGTATTCCTTCTTCCTTGTAAAAGCCTTTTATTGTATTGTATCACACTCCTTCAAAAAATCCTCCAGATGACATTAAATAACATTCAGTATTACTTCATTTTTCTAAAACTTTCTTGTTGGTCTCCCTCCCAGATACCCTTCAACTAGGATATGCTGCTTAGAATGCAGCACAACTAAATGCATGTATGGAAGTTTATAAAGAATTAATGAACTTTAATTTTTAGCCCTCTACTAGCAGTAGTAATGTAGCATTCTTCTGATACACAATGTATTTCCAGTTGCATAAATGCCTAGTTTGGAGTTTTAAATCAGAACTGAAGTATGGATAAATACAAGCAGGTAAAATTGAGATTTTTAGCAGGGCTTTGAATCATAGAACTTTAGAGTCAGACCAAGTAAGAACATCACAATGACATTATATGATCAACCATAAACTTGAATTTAGACTATAGGGAAATGTTATTGGCTTAATTAACTGTGCTGATTCTAATTACAATTCTGTGTATGTCTGTTTTCTTTCTACTAATACCTAAATATATTATAGAATAGTTTAAATTTGAAGGGACCTATAAAGGTCATCTGGTCCAACTTCCTGGCCATAAGCAAGGAAGTTTTCAACTAAACCCAGTTGCTCAGAGGCCCATCCAACCCAACCTTGAATGTTTCTAGGGGTGGTCATAAACCAGCTCTCTGAGCAACATGATCCACGTTTCACAACCCTCATTGTAAAAACGTCATCCTCATATCTGGTCTAAATCTACCCTCTTCTAGGTTAAAACACTTTGTCTTACTGCTACTGATAAACTATTTGTCCCCTTTTTCCTTATAGGCTCCTCCTAAATACTGGAAGGCTGCTATATGGTCTTCCCAGAGTCTTCTCTTCTCTGGATGGAACTACCTGCCATCTCTTAGCCTTTCGTCACTGGAGAAGTTTTCCATTCCTTTCACTCTTTTTGTGGCCCTCCTCTGGACCTGCTCCAACAGGCTCATGTCTTTTCTATGCTGAGGACCCCAGAGCTGGATGCAGAGCATTCAAAGCAGAGCAGAGAGCCAGAATCTCCTCCCTCGCCTTGCTGGCTACACTGCATTTGATGTTCCCCGGGACACAATTGGCTTTCTGGGCTGATGTGTACATTTCTGGGGCATGTCCAGCCTCTTATCCACAAATATCCCCAAAACCTCAGCAGGGCTGCTCTCCAACTGGGATTTGCCCTGCGTGAATATAAACTGCCTATAACACGCGGAATAATTGTTCATCAGTTCAATCATCTCATGTCACTACTTCATGTAGCAAAATGGGAATCTCATCTACTTAATTGAAAACCTCTATCAATATTAATTTTATCCAAAAGTAAAAAACAGTTATAAGACTAAAGTATTTTCTAGAAATAATTTATCTGTAGTCTTTATGAGCCAACTCTTTTCCTAAACTTTCCCAACAGAAAAATGCTGATACTAATGACTTTTTCTCTTCTGAAAACCTTTCCTGAAGAGAACCCTTCAGCATTCATCTATGTGTTATTCTGATGATGAAACGATTGCATATTCAGCAGAGTATCCTCACTAAGGTTATATAAAAAAAGCCCTTATCTGTTTAAAGACAGCAGAGAGTAGTGCATATATAAATTCTACTTTCTAAAACCTTTCCTGTCCAATAAAAGACAACTAGAAAAAGTATTCTGTGGGGTGTCTTTTACACAGTGAATGAAAATAGGTGGGAGGCATAGAGCTGTTCCTATTGCAAAGAGGGGAGAAGTGGTAGTGTAGTGTAGCCAGCGACAATTAATGCATATCATAACTGATAAGTTATGGATAAGAGAGAAAATCAAGGGGAATCCAAGAAAAGTATTTCTGAATTCATTGCAGCCCTCTTATGTTACTTACAAAGCCCTGGCTTGCTGACTGTGGAGGAAAAGAAACGAGAATCCTCTTTTTGTCTGTCTCTAAACCAAAGGAACTAAAGGCTTCATACGGAGGAACATTAATTTTCTTTAGGTCCATTTTCACAGTTCCTATATGAGAAACAATGATGACCTCAGGGAGCCACTAGTGGTCCCTTAGTAGTCTCTATGTTGAGCATTTTAAATATATTGAAAATTAAAATTATATGATTACTTCCCACTTTAAAACACACACTGATCCTTTAAAAAGATAAGCAAAATTAAAGATGAATTTAAGAAAATTACTTATGGCACAAAAAGCACATTAGTACTGCCCAAATCATCATTTATGGGGAAAGGTGGTTATTTTGGCTGAGATGACAAATTACCCTTCCACAGCAGAAGGAATAAAATAGTTTACAGTTCAAGCTGTAAAGTTATTAAACGAGATCTGACTGTACTAAGAAATGCACAATATATTAGAAAAGTCAATTTCTTAAATTAAATGGCAAATCAGCAAGTGGATGAAGGACTGACCTTGGATCGGGGTGGTGCTCGGATGTACCATTTACAGTCTACTGCTTCAGTTTCAGAAGCTTTTCCTTCTTTAACAATTTGTACAGATTCCACAATTCCTTCAGGTCCTCCCATCTCAAACTCACAAACTGAATAACAAAACACCAGAAAAAATGAAACCTGAACAGCAAACAAAAATGTTTTCTACAGCAGAGTATAAAGGCCTCCAAGTTAGAAAGAAACCCAAAAGCAACATACCAACCTGGCAATGGCTTCAAAACACCAAGGTCCTTAAAATCTGGATCTTAAAAATAGAGAAAGACAAAATTAGTTTGTCATTAGATGTTATGTCAATATGCTCAAATTTTATAATGCACTTTATTTATATAATTATACATATACTTCTTGGAAATGGGAAATGTTTCAAAACTATGGCAACACAATAATTAATGCAGAAATTATTGATACCATCATACCAAGTTATTTTTTTCTGTTATGAAATCCTGCTTTTCTCTGCCTCTCTCTTTCAGAAGGGTGCAAAAATATTTCAGCATACATTAGCAAGTGAGAACATCACATAGCTAACCACATGGCATTTTAATGCATCAGTGTAGTGGAAGAGGATATATTTACAGATCCATTCAGAATCTTTTTGCCTATTTTGCATTTTGAAGAATAACACTCAACTTAACTAGAGAAATCTGAACTTAATTCTGTATTTATGAATACTCTGCCATCCCTGTTGACCAAGAGGAGACACTTTCTTTGTCAGAAGCATCCATTTAATCTTACTGGAAAAAAATACCATAGAGGATTACTATTAGTAGTCACTGTGCTAACAAGGTAGTAAGTCTAACAAGGTAGTCACATGTGCTATTTTCCATCAGATAAACATGATTGTATTTGCTACCTGGGAGGGCTTGTATCATGCTTTTATAGTCAGGTAAAATACAGAGATGAAATTAGTCTGGTCTTAGACCTGCACTTCAATAGACAACCATCTGTATACAAATCCTCATTTCACAAAATTTGGCTCAGGTTGAAGATACTGCCCAAAACCAGAATTATGGGAGGATAAAGCATTTCAAGAAATTATTTCTTAGAATTGACTGGTCTTGTCTGTGAAATTTTTATCACTTGCACTGCTTTTCTATCTAAAATTAATGTTGTGCACTGTTTTTCTCATTTACATATGAAACTGGTCTTCTTGTTTCAAAACTGGTTCAGTAAAAAAGAGAAAACTTGGAAGAAGATGTATCAAATGAAAAAAATCAAAGCCACAGCCAAGCCACAAAAACTGCTGTTTCCCTCTAGCCTTAGTCAAATAAGAACAGTAAGAATCATAACCAGATAATATAATGAAATAGTCTAGTGCTGTATAAGCAAGATCAGACATTTTAATCTAAATAATCAAAATGTGTTGACTTCAAAAACTGGAGTTGTAAAATCACTTTTTAAATTGCTCCACTATAATCAGGTTGCTGTTGTTCTTCCCAAATTTCTTTTACAGTTGCACAACATAAATCATGAGTAAATACTCATGAATTTACAGGACCACAAATGTATCTGAGTAGGCAACTAGTATTAACTGTTACATGTTTTATACATCAGTAGATAGATGTGATTACCAACAACATTAAATGTAATAAAATATTTCAGCTAATTTACTTGGGATGCTGATATCTAGCTCTGAAAATGAAATACTTAAAAGAAATCTACTTTTACTTAGGGTTCAAATTACCATCCCAATGGTATCACATGTAACCATTGCATTTCTTCCTTGTACTGAGTTTGCAAGGATTACTCTGATTTACTGAAAACACTCCACCCCATTAGTAAAGTACATAGGAGGAAAGAAAGCAAAAGCTGTCCTGCTAGAATTTTCCCAGTACAAGAATTTTCTTATAAAGCAGTGTTCATGGCAAGAATCCAGGATGAAGCACAATCCAGACCATACAATTTGACCCACAAAACATCTCTGAAAGCATATTCTCATTTAAGTATACAGTAATGTTGGTAACCTAAAGAAATGCATAATCCGTTGACATTCTAGAAATATGGTCAATCTGCTCAGTTTTAAAAAAATAATTTTTGCAAGTTCTCAACATTTCAAGAGTGAAAGGGAAATAAAATCTACAACACCTGAGGTGATATCCCTTCATTAAATATTGCTATTATACCAATACTATTATAATAAAAACAAAATCTATAAATAAGGTATTATCGAAGATGCTTAAAATTCACCCATGTTTGAGCATATTTAACTAGCAAATATGTGTTTTTTAAATAGTCTCCCATTAAATAGATTAGATTTTAACAGCTCTTCTGTATGCAATTCAATCAAATCGTTATTCTCAGTCTAGCTGGGTCAGAACATTAATGTTATATGAACACTGACTGGCTTGGTCTTCCAATAGACAGATGAAAACCATGCTCCCATGAGGAAAACACCCAAGACTGGAAAACTTTTCTGTGAAAAATAAGATGGATCACCCATAAGGAGAGAGAAAAGTCAGAGGCAAAATAGGAAGCAATATGGAGCTGCTAGAGACAGTCCAACAAAGGGTCATGAATTTTTTTAAGCGACATATGAGGAAAGGCTGATAGAGTCAGTCTGGAGAAGGGAAGGGTCAGAGGTGATCCCACCGTTGTGTACAAAAACCTATTGGAGCGGTGCAAAGAGAATGGAGCCAGGCTCTTTCCAGTGGTATCCAGTGACAGAACAAGAGGCAATGAGCACACATTGAATCACAGGAGATTTCATCGGAATATCAGGAAACACTCCTCCAGTATGAGGTGACTAAGGATCAGCAAGGTAGGCAATAGATTGTAGAGTCTCTATTCTTGAAGATATTCTATAGCTAGACATGTCTAGCTATAGTCTAAACATGATCCTAGGCAAGCTTTAGGTGGCCCTCCTTGAAAACAGGGTTGGACAAGACGACCTCCAGAGGTACCTTCTGAGACCAGCCATTTTCTGGTCCTCTGATTTTGTGACAACTAAAGAGCAGAATAGGATGATAGTGAAATAATCAATCAAAAGTCTAGACCTGTTATCTGAGGCGGCAGCAGAAGTTAGACAAATCTCTATCACAATGCAGACTTGGTTTTATGAAATTTGCTCTGAGTCACAGGAACATATATATTCAGCCTGGAGAAATATGAAATAGTTAGGCCTGGTTTCAAAAAGCTCCACTAGGTCTTCATGGGAGACTCTAAAGAGTTTGGATGCTAGCTTTGGAATCTATATTTTCCGTGGAAACCATACTGCATTTCTATATTTTTCATTTCACTGTTCCTATGCAAGAAGTCTGGCTCTTCTAAGCAGCTGGCAAACATGGAATTTAAATAGAAAAAACAGAAGGCCAATTGTAAGGAGTTAGGGCACCTGAATGCTCAAAAATCCTATGAAATAAAGAAAATTGTAAAGTTAAAAGGCATTGTACATCAACTGGATTAAGTCTTCAAAAAGTATGCAAACAACCTTGTTTGCAAGTACACTGCAGCATCTTATGGGATTGCCCAGCTGAGGTATATCTACAGAGAAACACATTTACCCATCCTTGCATGCACATATGCATGTAACACCTGACTCCATGTCACTTACACATAAGGTGAAATTGTTTAAAATTATATTACTTGGATAATTTCTGTAAAACAGAGCGAAAATGAATAAAGTTCAAACTAATTACTAGTAACATGATGTTCTGCTGGCAAGTATTATTGTAAATCAATTTTAAAAGATCACATTTTGAATTTAAAAATCCACACTTATAAAGACTGTTCAATTTGTCTTCAAATAGAGATGTCACAGGGCTTTTAAAAATAATGCTGGAATACAGAAAAATTAGAGTATTTTCACTCTTACAAAGGCAAAATTTTTTAAGTACACCTCTCACATTGTATTCCTCTTTCCTTAGATCTTCATATAAAATTCATCTGGGCATTTTCTTACCTGGTGAACTTCAAACCTCCTGCTTTCACTGATAAAAAGTAACAGATATCTCACTCTGGAAGTCCATAGATATAAGTCAAAATTTTAATATTTCTTTCAAGAAATGAAGATTGAGTTTATGTGTTCCTGATCATATCTGGACTACAGTATACTTAATTACACTTTTTTTTTTTAATATCTGAAGTGCAATACATACAGTAAAGAACATGAACAATTGTTGTACAGTTAAGAGGAGGGACATGTGTAATACAAAATTCTGGAGCTGAATAACTTTTGGGGTAATTTTCTGTCTTCTATGAATGAGATGTGGAGGAATGATTTGAACTATTTGAATAAATCATACACTACAAAGGGTTGATGTTTAAAACCTAAGGGGTTTTTTGCTGTTTGTGAATACAAAAACCTCCTTTTTAATGGATACATACAGAAAGTAGTCACATAGGTTGAAGGCATATTTCCTAATCAGAAGTAGGGAAACTGTCCACTTTTATTCACTGATCAGACAGCTGTAGATAAATCTTTTCACTTCTCTGTCTGACTAGAAATAGGTATCCAACTCCTATCCATCAATATTTAAGAAATTTTAATACAAGCACATGCTTCCCTGTCAGAGAACTTATTAGAGACCTGATTTTGCATGTAAATACTCATAGAAAAGTAAAGAGAATTGCACTATACAGCAAACCACCAGTTATTTGTCTGTAAGTTTACTAAGTCAGGTTCCTTTACAATGATTTCTGGGAGCCTAAACTGGCCTTGCCCTCTTGAGGGGTGAGGTGTAGTACTCTATTATAGCACAGCTTGCACAACTCAATAAGAAAAGCATGATTATTCTAAGGTATTTTATATCATGGTATTTGATGAGAGAGTAAAAGTATGGGAAGAATATGGCCAAAAGATTTTAAAAGCATGAAAATCTTCTCAAAGAATCACTAACATAATTCTAAAATAGAAAAATGTTTCTGTACGTAAATATTTTTGTGTGGTGTTCAAAATGAACTTAGCTATTCTGCTGGGGAGAGTAAAGAAAAAGTAGTAAGAAGAAAAGCAATATGAAATTAAGTAGCTATGAAAAGCCCCACAAATTATTTCTTATTAGCCTAAAATGAAGTTTGTTCTGATGGCTCTTTTCATATTAGTAGTCTTCCTGAAACTTCCATATATATGTTTATATTTCTACTAATGATATTAAACGGTGTTCAAAGAAAGCCTATCGTTTGCTAGACACTATGGGAAGGTCTGTAATAATTATAATTGGCAATATTATGTGCAGTATTTGCTCTTTATTTTCTGCTTTCTTTTAAGGACAATATTGTGAGCAATTGCAGCTCTTTTGGAGACTACATATTTATAACCTAAAATAATGCTTCTCAAATTTTTCACTCTTAACACAGTCATGAAAGAACGCAAAGCTGATAAGTGCAAATGTAGCAGTGAACACGACTCCTGTTATTTCACCTTGAAGATCTACCTGCAATTAAATCAGCAAAAAGTCATATGAAGACAAATATTGTTGAAATAACACAAACTATTTTACCCAAAAGTTTGATTCCTACAATATCTTCTTTCTTTTTTAGTTTTTTTTTCTTTTGTCACTCTACTACTCTCAGCTCATACTTACAAAGTATTTTTATAGTGTAATTAATATATATAGTGATTTGCAAACTAATTGTCTTGCTATGGTGACCTCAGTAAAATGAGATATACTACAAGTGTTAGCATTAGTTGGACATTTGCATGCCAAAATTATGTGTTTCTTTGTTTCGTTGCCATCTATTTGGAAATAAGAAGACAATGATAGAAATAAAAAGAAGGAAAAAAGAAAAACAAAATCCATGTCTTTGCATAACTTCTTGCTAAGACTGGTCAAATTGAGAACTGAACAGGCAAGAAGAACCTGAATAAATTCCACTGGAACAGAGCACACAATAACAAAAGTTGCAGTTAAATTTCTGTTTTCATGAACACAGTGGCAGGCTTTGAGATTTTAGCCTGCTTGCCTCTGTTGTCTGCTCTGCAAACCTTTTAAAGCAGGGTCTTTCTCCTGCATAAATTTTATTATGGATGGGAACCATATCAGAAAGCAAAAGGCTGCATGAGATTCTGGGTCTCTTCTCCAAAGGGTGTTTCAAACCTTTGATATGTGCTCCTAAATCCCAGAAGTGAAAAGTGCTTTTTGGAACTGATCTAGTGACAAAGGAGAGCAAGAATGGGCAACAATGTCATACTCAGGCTGATGAATGGAAAGAGGAAGTCCTGGAGCCTTGCTCTGAGTGGGATTATATGACATCATTTTTATTATGTTAAATATTTACATTTACAGCTGAGTGCTCCAATTAGGCATTATATTCCCTTTATGTAGCACACTGCGTGTGGAAATGCAGGGAAAAAATGATCCTATGATGAATATTTCAAGGACTGCATATACCTTTATCTGCCAGTTGCCCGAAAATATTGAAACAAGACTGAACGAGCTCAGGAGTCCACTTTATCTGAGTAATGCAGCCTTGCTGTGACAGTGCAGCTGGCTTGACCGCCAGGACTGACTATCAGTCAAGGGCAGCACCTTGTCTGTGTCTCCCCGAGATAATATCCTGGAGGCTTCCTGTAATTGACTAATGGTCTCTAAACTGGACTAGGAAGAGAGATGTGCAATGCTTTGGTGCTTTTCCTGAATAATGTTGAATTCTAAGTATTTCTAGTCATGCAATTTCAGCAGACTACTACTAAAGGCTCAGGATATGTCTCATCGGTTTTTTTTATAGATGACTCCTAGCCTAGTCCAAGGAAATAACACTTTAAGTTCATGTCAGAAGACTAGGGGCAAAAAATGAGGCCAAAGGTTCAGCCACAGCTGAGTACCAGGCACTACCTCTGCAGATTGAACCTATTTGCACATGGTTATTTCTTGCTACCACTGAGTGCAGAATCTGCAGATCCTTTTCAGGATATTTATGCTGTACCAGTTCACTGGGTGGATTTCTCAGGACAGAAGGATCTTATGAGAATAACTTTGTGATTTAAAATAGTCTTTGTTTTTTTTCATAGGAGAAGTATTTTCTCCTAGTTTTACCTCATTTTAGAACATTCAACAGAATAATACATTCACTGTAGTGTTCTTTTCAATAGCTACACCTTTTAGAGGTATTATAGTCAACAGAATATTATAGTAGGTATTATAGTAGGTATTACAGTCAACTTGTGCTGCTTCAAGTAGCACTGTATAACCTTTAGTTCACTACACATTGCGGTACATTTCCAATTAAAAAAGAAATACAACACAGTGTTTAAACCTACTAATATTCTCCTGCTGTAGCTGGCCATGCCAGTGATGACATCTTTTTGAAGATAACTTCATCTCACATGATAAACTCAAACATCTCCTTTAGTTTCCACATGTGAATAGCTCACTTTCCACTTTAAGAAGCAAATTCTTCCACTGTGTCCAAATATTTTTCTCTTACAGACCAGCATAGCACCAGGTGGTCTTTTGCTAAAGCAAAGAATTGTGGCAGAGAGAACCAGAGGGAACTGAATTGTGTTTGTAAAAACAGCGGCTTGCTTAATCGTCTGGCCATATAACAGAAGGAGATGAAACACACAAAAAAGTTACAGAAAAAGAGATTCTTAGAGTAGAAACAAGTGAAATAGCCACAGACTGAAAAAACCCCATTCATTAGTTTACTGTGCAACTACTAGATTTTTTGAAAGCTGTTGGATGAATTATATCTAGTACTATCCTATAACAAAGTCATTGTATGATTTAAAAAGTCAATGTCACAAGACATTTTTAAAATGTATTCTGTATCCAGGGTAGAAATCTTCAGGATCAAAGGGAAAAAATCTAGGTTTTCATCCCCACTGGAACCTGAATGTTCTCTTTATAAAGGAAAAAATTAGAAAAAAACCCATGGCATATGTCAAAGGAAAAGTGAAATTCATTTTCAAACCAGCTGTCACCTCCAATCGTAATTATATATGCCCACCACAGACACTTTAAGTGAATGAGAGGGGGAATTATAAAAGCCACACAGCTCAGTGAGTTGCTGAGGAAAGCATATTAACACCAAATCCCAAAAACAACTGTGGGAAAAGTAAGTCTTCTGTCCTGTAATTTTAGAATTCGTAGCAGTATAAATTTCAGTGACACCAGATCTTTCCTTCTTCTGCTACTCTTATGAGGTTTTCTGACTAGAAATTGTCCTTACAGGGAGCATGGAGCTGTTGACCTCAGCAGTTTCCCCAAATGTACAGAATGAGCAGATGTGTTTTTAAGAACTTTAGCTGCAGAGTACATTGGGACTGTCTTTGCAGACATTCTAACACTTTTGCTTCTTCATCTCTTTAACTGCATAGGGCAGCAGCGCTCTCTGAGGAAGTGTTTCAGAAAGAATATAGCTCTGTGTTAAACTGTGAATTCCCTACATAAATTACTCACTTAAATTACCCACAAACATGAATTTTACATTTTATTATACAAGGTTAATATTCAGATATTTAAAGGATATAAATAATACATTGCAAGTAAGCAATAATCATTCCCCCTTTTGCGATATTATGAAATTCAGCTTCCCCTGAGATTAGGGGAGGAAAACTTTTAGACAATTTTTGGTTAATCTAGGCTTTACAGAAAGGGTTTTTTTGTCTTACAGTTAATTTGCTTCCTGTTGATTATAACTTCATGAGAATGACATTCACTTTTGTTCAAATTGATAATTTTTCTCCAATTTCATGCTATTAAAAGTTCCAGAGAAAGTTCAAATCACACAATTCCTTATGCTGACCTAGAGTAGATATAAACTGTTAGAAACAAGATAGAGATCAGCTGGGACTCTATTATTTTGATGAGAAAAGTCCTACTGTATGCTTTACTATGTAAACCAAGCATAATTCATAAGACCTCTAGCCCCAAAAATTTCCGCTGAAATTAATGAATAAAGATGGTTTCTCATAAGCAACACTAACACATGCTTTACTGCATGCCTGTATGAAAAAAACAACTTGAAAATAAATGCTAAAACAGGGGATATTGTCTTCAATATTTTTTCTTTTTCTTTTAACAACATTCTTGTGATGGATCTGCAGTCCTCTCTAAGTAGCATTTATGCCACATGCTCTGTGTTCACAAAATGACCTCAAATGGGTTTGTCATGAACATCACAAAGAAGTGAGTCTGTGCTAAGTGGAGATTTGGAACCTAGAATTTGAGTAGAGTTACATTCATGCCTCTAAAATATTTCTGCCTCTGACTTTTCCTTATCCCAGAAACTCCAGATTCTGCCATTCCTAAGCAGTGATTATATTAAGTATAGATTAGCAATTTTTTGATTTTATTATAGCTTTAGATTTTAGGTTTAAAAATTATAGCTTACTTGGAATTTAACAGATTTACATTTTTTCATCCTCTGTTGAATATCTACTGGTCTGAAGCAGTAATTTCCTTTTCACTGGATTTACTCATAATTTTAATATTGGTTCTAAAATAAGCAGGTTTAGGCCCACAATCTGAGCTGAATTTAGCAATTGATTGAGTCCTACACTAACTGGCTGGTTCAGCCTAATACAGAGAAAAAATACTGATCTTCTGCATCACATTCATGAAAAAGACATTGTGATTCATTGAATCACAATTTAGAAAGGCAGTGTTCATGAGTCCTTATGCCTACTTTATACAATACCCGACATTGCTATGTAAGTGCCTGAAGAGACAGGGAAAAGAACAGCAAAGTGGGTGCTGATTAGAGATTGTCTAGTTCTACCATTGATGTGGTAATATTTAGAAAGAATGAAGTCTCAGAAGAGTTTTGACTTGCAGCAAAAGCAGGTCAAAACATGATGGCCAGTCACAGCTCTCAGGATTGTTAAGTAGGGGTCAGCAGCTTACCCAACAAGTAGATAATAATTAAATTTCATTTGACCAGATCAAGTTTTTGACTGCCAAACAGCAGGATTTTTCCTAGCTTGATTTAAAAAAAGTCATTTAAAGTTCTAGAGATAAAAAGAAAAAAAAAAGTCAGTCAAATAGAAATGAAACCTTTCATTCATTTAAAAGTACTTGGTAAATCACTGATCTATATTTATATTGAAATATCACTGATCTGCAATATTCTAGAATACAAAAAACTATATTATTGCTAAAAATTATTTGTGTGGAGGATACACATAAAATTACAGATTTTCAAACTACCATAATTTGATTTTTAAAATCCTAGGCCAGTATGTCATTTGTTAATAAAAATTATAAAATTATTTTGTAGAATTTCAGAATGGAATTCATAGTTAATAGAAGTTAATAACCAACTGTCTAAGCCACATAATGAAATCAACATTTAGGAATAAAATATTTTTAGGAAGTATCTTCTGCATTATCTTTTAATAAAAATTTTCATATAGACTTGAGAAATGAACTACAGGAAAAGAAAAAAAAAGGAAAAAAAAAATCAAAAGAAAACAAGAGGAGTATAATACAATCTTTTGTTAACCCACATACTGCAACCAGCAGATTTGATCACATTGTCTCTTGAGCTTCAACTATCAGATAACATCTGGCAAATGATGTATGTAAGTCCTGTTACACAACATCTTCTGGCTTCTCAGTGTCATCTAGGGGACTGATATGTGACTAGAATAAGACATTTCACACTGCCTGCTTCTGTCATGCTAGTACAAAATTTTAACAATGGATGTGTCACAAAACCCAGTTTATTTAATTCTAAATTCTCAAAAAATATTTCTCAGTTCTCTTTTTATCATCTTATTCATGACACAAGCAAACTTTCTTAACAGAAATCGCTAGATATTACATAGACTTTTGACATCCAAGTATTCAAATAAACTTTTTGTATCACTAATCTGTAATGTCCGCTGGAGCAACATTTTTGAAGCGTTGATCAAAAGTATTTGCTTAATTATTTCCACAATTTTACAATGAATTTATCCCTTTCAATGGCATTCTCAATTGTTTACTACATCTCGTACCCTATATATTAGAAAGCAAAAATTCATTGGAAGTACATTTTGCAATGTGTATTCCAAAACATTTTTTTCATCATTGAAGTTAAAACCTCCTCTACAAACCTATTTGAGGAAACTGCAATGTCAGGCATTCATCTCCCTAGTGAATTGCAGACTATGCTGCGATCATGTAAGCAGTGTGCATTTGAAATAATCAAAATATTTTTCAGAGAAAGATTATTGTTGTTGTTATTATTATTATTATTAGTAGTAGTAGTAGTAGTAGTAGTAGTATATAACTTTGTCCTTCCAAAAACTATTAATAGGTGCTACTCCATTTTTATTTTAAATAAAGACCCTTTGACAATGGATGCACAAACTGAATCTGGAGTGGAATGTGGTAAAAATGCACTGGAAATTTATTTTATGTTTCAAATATTAAATCCAAGGAGTTGAACCAGTACTCACTGCAAATGATTGCAGAACTTGTATCATTTATTTTACAACTTGTAAATCTGACTGACCAACTGAGTTGAACCAAAAAAGCTTATCTGAATTAATTCTGTTCTGAGTAGAAGATGATTGAAGAAAATAATTTCATTTCAGACAGTTCCAGGGTAGTTTTTTTTAGGGACAAAGGTATCTAGAGGAAGAATAGCACAGGAAGACAGAAAAGTAGTTAATAATGGTTTTCTAACTCCAAAAACCTTCAGCTTACTGTAACAGACTATTTAAAAAAAAAAAAAAAAAAAAAAGGAGAGAGTAAGTCTAACCTATTTAAGGCTATATTTGTTTGATACTGTTCAAATGGACAAATGCCAAATTGATATAGATCTACCACATAATTTATATGAAGGTAGAAAACTAGCTTTAATTCAATAAAGGAGTTGAAGAAACAGCAGTTTTTCTCTCCAAAACTAACAGATATTTAATTTTTACTTAGTTCCATAGATAGAAAGGTAGAGGACAGTTTTTAAACATACTTACTTTTAAGTAAGTACCGGAGCCTAGAGATTGCCTGGATTTAGGCACATGCTTAGATGTAGGCTTCCTGAAATTCTTTGCTAAATTGAGGCTAGATTTAGTGGCTTGTCAGTGCAGCATTTGAGTATAGTAAGCTTAAGCAACTGTCCTTTGGAATTATCCTTAGGCATATCAGAAAGTAATTTCAGAGATTTTTGATGGATTACAGTGCTAAATTATAGTAGCTGTTATTCTTACTTGGCCTGAGGGCCTTTATGAAATGAACAGGTTTTGCAGAGAAAAAGATAAGGACACTTAGCATTTGGATTTGTCACAATAAAAAAACCACGTGCAAAATGAAAGTATGTACACACTGAACATAAATTGAACAAAAAAATGACTTGCTGATTTTCCCAAACAAAATATTAGGAATATCTCTATCTAATGTGAATTAATAGTATAAGAAAAAAACCCTCATTTAACCTACTCAGCATTCAAAAATATTAAACAACAATGAGCAGGCAACTCTTGCATTAACCCAATTATATTGAAAATTGAATCCTTTTAAAATAGGACTTCTAAAAAATTAACTTCTCACGGCCTCAATTTGTCAGGATCATTTTTAGGACAACATACCTTGCTGTATAGATGTCATCAGTCAATGTTTTGAGAGGAAGTTTTTTTGTATTTCCTCAGTGTATGTATAAAATAAAAGTACATATGGTAAAAGGAAGCTTACAGAAGCTTAAGATAGGCTATAATTGTACAGAGAGAGAGAGAAAGTGAAAAAAAAAAGGAAAAAGCAAATCCAACTGTCAGGCTGTTCATAAGCTTGATTCACAGTCATGATTATCCAGGAGTTTTGTGTCTAGCAATAGATATATTGGCCAGATTTAGCCACAGACATGACACTTACTTCTCACAGAAATCATTGTATAATCTGTTTCTCACATGAAAAAGACTTTGCATGATAGTATTTCCCTACCCCACAACAGCAGTATGAATTAAAGATTGCAGGCTCTTCTATATCTTAGCACACAATAGGAGAAAAAGAGAAGATGGATCAAAGGCATAGCTTCTCTAATGGACAAGCTAACTTTATTTACAAAATATTGAAAACAAAATTTGTGTCAGAGTTGAATGAAGCATGATCTTATTTTTAGACCTGACCATCAAAGAAGCTCAAGTGTGATATCTGAAATGAAAGTATTACATAGTCTGCATTACTCAACAAGACAGTAAACAAATCAACATAGGTGTTAGCCACCAATATAGCAAAAGATATATTAAGATGACAACAAATTCCTACTAGAACTACAAATATGCAAATAATATTCTATAACATTCACCTCATTAGTAGGAAAAAGATAATCTCTGGATTCTCCTCTGTACAAAAATATGAGTACTGTCCTTGGAAAATGAACCAATGCTAGACAATAGATGAGTGTACATAACAAATGGTAACAGAGGATTTACTTCTTATCTGACACATTTCATCATTTACTAAACATTGTATACTGCAGCAATATTCAGTTCTAGAAACAGAAGCATGATTCAGTTTTACAAAGACTTAAGTTTGCAAAGCTACCGACTATTGGGCAAGAACCTTGTCTATTAGTTACAGAGAACTGAGTGACTTCTAACAGTTTGTATATATTTCTTACAGGAGAATTAGCTAGAAGCACTATAAAAGAGTAAAAAAACTTTTAAGGAAAGGTAAATGTCTCAATAAAGATCATTATTTATTGCTGTTAGAATTGAGAAATGTTTTATTAAATGAATTAGACAACAACAAAACCAATCTACAATCACAGTTACTTGAACCAATGCAAAAATATGACTGAAAAGAAATTATATAAACATGGGTTTTACCTAACATATACTGACAGCTAAAGAATCAAACCTGTCGTAACTGAATGGCTACACTAAAAAATAGTTTTTCTGCTTAACAGATGGGGCACACTCAGACTGATTATACAAAAGCACTGGGGTGATTGCTAAGATTTATTGGCTATACCAGTAATACTTTATAAACCTGTAGATACAATGCATAAAGATGAAAATTGAACAGCTTAAGAAAAGCATTAATGAAGAAAAAGAACTGCTTCAATGTCAGCAGAATCTCTCCAAATATCCACATTTCCAAGGTCCCTAAGAGAAACTATTACACGAAACAACAGAGTTGTCAGGCTGAGACCACAACACAACCACCTGGGAGTGGGATGCCACCTAGCAGCCCAATATGACCTATTAGAAAATCTGCCAGATGAGAAAATCAGAAGACCTGGAAAACCTTTGAAGAGTAATCAAAAACTCCTTATTCATTACATATGAGACAAGAAGTTTCCAATTTTTCCCCTGAAGAAGTAAGTGCTATAATGTATGAATGAGAACTACCAAGGAATACATCAACAGGTTTTGGAGGTGTTGTTCCAAATGTGGGTAGTGAAAATTCTCATTGTAAATAAGTTGTTTTTAAACACTTGTGGAAGACGACTACCCAGGCTTTCTGTTCTGCACAAATTCCATAATATCCTCTCTGATCTGCCATTTCCAAGTGCTTCACAAACATTACAGAGAAATCAAGAATTAATAGGGAAAACAAATGTCCAGGGCCCACTGGTTATTTCCTCATTGTATAAGAGTTTAAAGCAAAGGGGTAAGCACTTTATATCAGACCTAAGGTTAAGCTAACTCAGCATAGTATTTACATAAAGTCAAAAGTTTATCCTCAGGGAAAAGAGGATAAGAAAAAGACCATATTTAAGGAAAATCCTCTGCTGCTTCTAAGATTTAGATTTAATTGTTTTGTAGCAAGTAATAATATAAACTATTTATACAATGACAGTGGTATTGTAAAAATGCAGCTTAATCTAAAAATGTTGGTTTTCTAGGACTAATTTTTAATGTACATCTAGGCTTCCTAAAGATCCCTCACATGTGCTCCAAAAATACCAACATTTTGTCAGAGAAATGAGACTTCCCTGAAAAGAATTGCAAATTTATTATTGCAAATCATAATCAAAGTTACTGGTGAGGTCACCTACAAATGAAGAAAGGTGTTTCCTGTGAAGGTGGAATAGAATTATTTGTACCTGTGCTGCTGTAGAATATCCTAGTAAACCTTCTCTAGAAGTCTGTGTCCAGCTTATTATGGAATGAATACAATTATGGAAGGGATTTTTGTAGAGAACACGGTGTACTGATGCCAGGGGAAGCAGTAAGCATCCCTAGTTAAGTTGTCATTTCTCTGTACTTCAGTGCTAGAAATACTTAAAACTGTATCTTGTATTTCTCTTGCTCTTGTTTTTACACCAAAGTTCAACGGAATAGGGACTTAAGTGTACAACTTCCTTCTGTTGGTGATATGATACTCCCAGCACATAGGGATTTCTAAACGAGGAAGTTCTGTATTTGCCTTTTGGGTATTGTTGAAAGAAACATAACTATGGGATGACAAGACATAATATAGGATCTGAGAACCCCACGACACCTTTTAGATATTCATTTGCTCCACATAAGGAATTATTTTTCATTTGAAATTTAATACAAACCCGTGATCATGATTTTCAATGTAATGCATTATCCTACTTGAGAGATATTCCTTCCCTTTCACAAGACCAGATGCCCAAATGCCTTGTAAACAGCAATGAAATGCCTGACTTTTATGAAGTGCACTTGTATGAACACAATAAAAGTTCATAACTCCAGGAAGCTGTTTATAGCAATTTGAAGTGCTGGGGGCCTTTATCTCAATAAATAAAACAGATTCACACTTTCTGGGGTTTTTTGACATCACGTGATTCTGTCTCAAAAATTTAAATGAAGTTATAATGAGTAATTGCTCACACTTCCAAACCAACTCTGATCCCAAAGGAAAAACATTGTCTTGTTTAAAGTTGAATGGCTCTGGCATTTTTTGTTGGTTCTCAAAAAACTTAACTGGATTTCAAGTTGCTAAAAAGTGATTGTCATTGATGATACTAAATTAGAAGTAGTCACATGGATATTCAGCTATCCCAGACTTCTGGGAAAAATCCCTTGCTTAAATACATTCAAGGCAGAACATAGACATTAGATGGCAAAATTATTTGATGATATTTTATCTAAGTTTTTTATAATTGTGAATGAATTTAATAAATTCACATTAAATTTTTCATTATTCTAAAATATGTGAATTCCCCAACAGGAAAGAATTTGGTTTGTTGTTTATTTTTTTCCCTCAAGACAAATGACTTAATTATTTTATTACTCTGACACTCACTGTAATGAGAATATAAATGTACTGTTACTCTGGTTAGAAAGTATTTCATATTCCACTTTTTGGGACACAAGAGTATAAATCTTTTTTTCTCTTTCCATTTTCAGGCAGTTGAATAGAAAACAGTACTGACTGACGTTTATATTAATGAGGCTAAATAAAAACACAGATGGCTTCTACTAAGTGAAGGAACTGAAAGTAATGATGTGCTATCTTAAGCCACTGTCCTGCAAAATCAGGGACCAGGATAAACAGAAATCTGATTATTCTAGCTGAGCAAGAAAGCTCAGATAAATACAGCCTCTCTCTGCCCGAATCTTTGTCTTGTACTAAAAAAAAAAGACTCTTTTCAAAGGAGAGTTGTCAATAATTTGGAGTAGTAATTGAACTTTTCTACACAAAACAGTGATTCAACACCACTTTGGAAGACTGTCTTGAGACAAAACTTTTTAAGAAAATTGAGTGTAACAGATTGAGTCAAAGGACCCAGAGCTGTGAAATGAAATTTCAGGTGTAGGCCTTTCAATGGCCAAAGAATTACAAAGAACGAACAAAGATTAATTATCCTTTGACTTGTGTCATGGGTTTTTCCCTAGCCAATCAAAATTGTATTCAAAATGAACCAGAGGAACCCGAAAATATTGTAGCCTGATATGTATTTCTCTCATACATCAGATTTCCTTAAAAAGAAACAGCCCAATCAAAATGTTTGTATACATTTATGAAGATTCTATAGGTTCAGATATTTCTGTTTTGAAATGAACACAGTTAATCAGAATTGTAAATAAAAAATAAAATTAAAATAGTATATAAAAAGTAAAGAAGTTTTCAGTTGTTTATAAACTCTCATATCTGCAAAATGGTTGAAAATTTACAACAAAATGCATCTGGTTATTACTGATATTAGCTGTAATAATGCAAAAGATGAATACTTTTTCCCTTAGCTCAGAGATTTGATATTGAAAATAGTCTATTATACCATACTTACAACTTCATTCATCCATGTGTCGCTTAACACTATAATTTAGAAATGTCAAAAACGTAAGCTTAAATTATCCTCTCAATAAGGAACTTTTCTTGCAAAACTTTCAGTAGCTTTACCAGCATCTGGGTGTGTTCATGTTGGTTATGTGTGTAGCTCTAATTTTTTGAGCTTTTTAAGTTTTTTCTTCTGCAAGATCTCACCTTTTAGAATACTGAAAAAACCTCTGAAAAAAGGTTTATCTAAAAGGAAAAGAATGCAAGGCAAAAGAGTTATGTTTGTTTCTGAAACCACAGTCTCTACTGGACTTTTGCCTTGGTGGATGGATTTCCAACCATTTCAATATCGAGGAGTTAAAGAAATTATTGAACAGAAGAGTTGTAGTAATTGCAAATTATTATCCCTTAGGATTTTTCTATATAATTTCTTTTTATAGGACTTAGTCCAAACTAGATTTAAAATGCCTTAGGTGCAGGACTCTTTCCATTTGCACAGACTAATAGATCTTTATTGCAGCATTTTTCATGATACCCTAATTAATCTTTTTTCCAACTTCATCCAGTTAGTTGTTTTTGTACACCCTGAAGACATAGTAAACAATTTCCCTATTTCTCCAGGTACCATTGAAATAACAATAAACAGTTGCAGCTTCAATTTAGTCAAATTTACTTTTTTTTTTTAAGTCTTGGCACACACCCACACATTTAACATTGCATCTCTTTATCCTCCATTAAGATCTCAAATGCAAAAGAAGCAGATGAGAGACATGTCAGGGGTAGGTGGGGACCCTCAAAGATGGCTGATACTTGAGAAATAGCTGTGTTGTTGCACTTGTTTCTGGATGAAGAAAGCCTCCTCTGCAGGTTGCATTTAGGAAGAGTGCCCTGCTTTTGACAACTGAGATGAGTGGCAACAAAAACTGCATCTCTCCTGAACATTCAGCTGCTTGAGACAGCAACAGTTTTCAAATGAGTCTTTGCTTTGGATAATTTTCTTCAAGTTCTTTAAAGAGAGGTTAATCATAAATTTTCTTCTGATCTCTTCATTGTTCATAATTTAATTTTTTAAGTTGCCACTACCTAAGCTGGTTCTAGGTGGTTTAGGTGGTAATTTCTGTACGGGAGTCTACTCTATGCTACTCTGTTATACTCTGGAGTGGAGTCCTCTCTGTGTAACCCTCCTATACATCATCCCGTTTTATGAGTTGGCAGGAACCCCTCCCAGTGCACACATATGGACAATAGATCTCAAAATGTCATGCCTTATCCATGTCTGCATAATAAAAGACTGTCCAAGTAATAATGTGGAATGTGAAGTGCTTCCTCTTCATGGTGATCAAGGAGGCAGCAGTGCTGTTTTGCACTTGTCAGATTAATCACATTGCCATTTTGGCCAATATTCCTAGAGACTTCCTACTACTTGCAGAGCTTCTATTGAAACGTATGGAGGGGAAAAAAGAAAGAAACAAGGAAGAAAAAAGATATAGCTATTCCATATGAAGTCTAGAATAATTTATGCTGCCTTACCAATTTTACCGGCATTGATCTTTGTGTAGAAATTCTCCTTACATCAGCAGAAAAGGAATGAGGATAAAACACGATCCATGGAACTGCCTTTTGCTTGAGAGTTTTTTAGATAGACTAAGTTGTAGATTATGCTATGAATATCTTTTCAACTATAATGCAACTAGGAAAAAAAAGATAAACAAATCTAAAGCAAAGAATTTATGGCACAGGGTGAGGAAATGGCAAAACCTCACAGACCCATGGTAAATGAGAGATAAAAATTTAACTCACTTTTCAGAGTTTATATGCATGGTTATAACAGAGTTTTGTCCATTGTCTTTGAATTTATAACAGATACATATACCTGGCTACCAGATATTTTGCTACAGAAATTCTCTCTTCTGTTGCTGTTTGAACCTTATATATATGTTTAGCCACTGCAAAACAGTATCCTTGACTTGAAAGAAAATTTGACTATGCTGGTTAGTTTTATAAGTATTTTCCTTGGATTATTGAAAGAAAATCAGAAAGAAGAGCAACATAGAGCATGTAGACCTGCCATCTTCTATGATGCTACTGGAATAATTAAGGAAGAATTTTGGGTCTGCTAATTTTCTATTTTCTATTTTCTATTCTGTTAAACATTGTTCAACCTAATACAACAATTTAGCTGAAAAAAATAGTGACATAATTGACACAATTAGATAATAATTACAGTGCTTTAGAGTGAGCTATATTAAAACATGACTCATCACTCAATACATAAGAAGTCACAGAACTACGTCACATCCAGCAGTGCAGTTGCAGTGCAGTAAAGTGGAGATGCAGCCAAAGAACAAATTTAAAATCAGCAATCTTTTGTTAATAAGTGAGGGAGCAGGGGAGTTGATGGAAACTATGACTGTGATTTTACTTTAATGAATTAAACAGTGACAAGAAATACTTGTACAATTGCAATTAAGATTTACATATTTTTTAGAAAAATATTTAATATGTTTTACTATTTGAACTTCACACATCCTCTGGTAATACTTGTAATAGTTTGTTTTATTGAGGAAGGAGAAAAATTCCCTATTCAGCTGGGGAAATGATTGCTGAAGTAGAAAAGCGATGATGGAATTTTCTGAGATAATTGCATTTTTTTATTAGAATACTTTATCAATGATCTTTTTGAAAGAAAAGCTGTTCAGTGCAACAGTCAAGCATAAAACACTAAACTTCCCATGAAACATTTTGAATTACCTTCTGTAATAGCACTCACTTGAAAATAATACTTTTAAAAACTGTAGAATCTGAAAATCTTTCCCTTGAATAAGCCTTACGTATTATGCAAAAAATACATATGACTTTTATCAATTTCCTATCTATTAATACTTCCCTTGACAATAAACTAAGTCCCAGCTAAAGATGTTACTCTTTAGCAAGATTATACATCATTAGAAAAGTCACAATGATAAACTTTTACTATTAAAAATGTGATGGTTTGTACTTACCAGGTGTAAAATTATACCGAGCAGAAAACCCAATAGATTCCAGTTCAGCATCAGCAAAAAATTTAATCCACAGGAATCTGCCACTGGATTTTATCATAGGTGGATTTTGCTGTCCACAGAAACGTCCAAGGATTGGGGAAAAGCCAAAAGGTCCATCTCGTACTTCAATGTGGTCAAATTTACACTCCCAAGAAGGCTCTATGGAATATTTTTCATCAAAGTGTAGTTCAATGCATTGTCTAGGAGCAGCTAGAGACAAAAAAAAAAAAAATAATCTTATTATTTTCTAACCCAAGACCCTTCAAAACTAAAGCAAAACTGAAGAAAATCGAATCTATCAAAGCAGTGACAAAGTGACTAGTACTGACAAAGATGATGAAGAAAAGGTTGATCAGAACTGTGCTACAGGAAGGACAGATTATGTTCCTATATGTATTGCAGTCAATGACAAACTGGAGTGTAATTGCTTATACTCAGAATTACTTCTCATTAGAAACATAACAAATACAGTGAATTCTCACTTAAGAAAGTACTAGATAAGGATGATAATTGAAGAGCAAATGATATACTGAAAATCTTGAAGGAGCTTCATAGTGGCCACCTAATTAGACATTTTTTTTTTTAATTCCATCTTTGATGATAAGTACTAAGTTTAGAGACAGTTGGAATGATGTCTAAAACAAATATTTCCTGGCATCTTCTATATAAAGCAAAAAAGTAACTGGTAGAAATATACTATTTTCTTAAGAGGAGGGAAAAAAATCATGGTTTGATTGATATATTTTATCAGAGGCAACCTCCTAGAGTTGCACTATTTTCGATGCTTAATCCTGGCCATAGCAAAAACTGTGTGCCTTCCGTGTCTAGAGCATGGTGCATTGGAGCCTTTTGCTGACAAAGCCTTCTGCTAAGACAAAGATTTGTTGTGTCATTGTCCACTGTGCCTCCCATGGGATCATGTCCTGCACTTTACACATATCAAAAGAGGTTTGTATTACCATGAGCTTTGCCAGAGTTACCATTCTTTTCACATGAAAATATGTAAGATCAAACTCCATGCTGAGTTATTAGCGTGGAAACTGCTTAGCATGGAAACTGCTGCACTCCAGGAGTCAGTGTCTCTACATTTCTTTCGTCAAGAGTAATAAGAAAACTGTCAGTGTAACCAGAACAAATATCTTTTTTGGATCCTGAAACTTTTAAAATGAAGCTTTTGGTATGAACTCTTTACTCACATAAGAAGAGAGAAAATTATTTAAAATTAACTGAATAAGAAGATATCAGGTAAATTTTGAAATGTTTACATAAGAGCATATAGATCACTTTTACAATTATTTCATGTAAATAAATACAGTCTCATTTTATAAGAAGCATTTAAGATGTAAGTTAATAAAACACCTTATTCAAAAACAAAGATTATTTTAACAGCTTTAATTACAATGTTAATATAATTGGATGATTGATATTTATTAAAACATTTAATTTAACATCCTTAAGAAACCTTTTCTAGTATTCTAAATTTGAAGAAATTCACATTCAGGGAAACACCTACTATTGACTTGCCATTATTTATAAAAATTTACAGGAAATTTGTGATCTTTATGCCCATATAAATTCAATAGCAAAAGCAGAACTCTATTTTTTACATATAATGGCACCAAATTCACAGTCTATGGAAAAGAGACCACTTTGAAAGTACAAAAAACTTTTACAAAAGTCAAGTCAGATAATAAAGCTTGTAAAGGAGATCATAATGATATCCTTTCTGAGGTTTGAAGACTAAAGTAAATCTTTTTAGATTATAGTAAAAGATTAAATACCTGGAAGACATCATCAATTAATTTTATTCAGATGTTTCTATCCTTGAATTTGCACTTTTAAAAAAACTATTGATTTAAACTCAACTAAGCAATACTTGGACAGAAGACAGCAATGAACAACTTTCAATTTGGTATTATATTCCGGATGGTCTTATTCCATTTAAGGAGATTTGTTGAGAACTGTTCATCACTCACCTAAGGACTGCAGAGTCAGGCATCAGAAAATCTATCCTGACAACACTTTAGATAATCTTAAGAAGGCTCATCATGGCTTGAAAATCATACACATTCATGACTCCAATGTTATGCTATTAACCTGCCTAGAGCTTTATTATTATGTTTTAATCTCACAAACTAGATATGAAGATTGATTCTCCTACTGTTAATGACATACAGCAGCATAGCACAGTTTATGGCTGCTGTGCTTCCCACAGCCACAAAGTGATTGGTTCAAAAAAGGCTTATGCCATTATCATAGCATATTTATCCTTTAAAAACTTTTTCTACTGCCTTCTTTCCTACCAAAAAGAGGATTACAGTGCTGGCCCATAGTTAAATCCTTAACAAGTCTTCTCTGTATCCAAGACTCATGTAACATGTAAAAAATGGCCATGAGGCCCCCCCAGAGTTCAGTCATTTGACATGATTTTTGGTGTTGAAAAGGAGACCTAGAGCCAGCTATAGCCTTGGTATAGGAGGCCCTAAAGTAAAAGGAAAGGTCGTGGATAAATGAAAATCAGGCCTACAGAGTTTGACAGGGTGAATGCATGACCTGAGAAAAAGCAAAATTTCCACAATGATAATCTCCATGTGGCTTTCTGAATCTCACATTGCCAATGAGTTTTATGACCAAAATATTCCTACAGTTCACACTATTCTGCTTTTATTTATTTTTCAACAAAGTCAAGATGAGGCTTTTCCTAGTGAAGCTCAGATCATGCTAGAGGATCAGAGAGAATCGCATCAGCTCAAGGAGAGCTCAAGAGTTTCCACTTTTCCCTAAAGGTCCCGTGAGTAGAGGCTACCTCACTTTAAGAATGGAGCATTGAATATTTATTAACAGGATTTTTCCACTGGGGACAAAACAAGGCCGAGGATTGACTTTGAGGGCTGGGCCACTGTCCTTTCACACTCCTAAATGTAAAGTCATGTTCTGGCTTCATTTTGGCCATGCCACCAGGAACACTTCATATTTCCGTAACTGTGTGCAACTCCAGGGTGCAACATATGCATACATGACCTTTTCATCAGGTGCTTTTAAATGTACCTCTGTTTTTCATCTTGTGCTTCATATTTAGTTAATGGTTAAATGTTTTGTTTGCAATAATCTACATAAGACACAAAATTAATCAAAACTTCCTAGATATGACCATAAAGACTGAAAACATATAATTCAAATTCTCAACTTTAAGTTCCTTTCAGCAAAAATGTTAGAATTTCACACTTATGCTCTGGCTTTAATAAGGGATTTCTTTGCTAAATACAAGGTAGAACAAGCAGCTATTGTTTAAATACACATCTCGTGCCATTGCTTTTGCAACAAAATGTGTGTAAATGAGGTCACAGTAAAACTTACAGAAATAGACTGGGAACAAATCCAGAATAGTCACTAATAATAGTGTGTGTGTACCTACAGAAAGATAAAACAAAAAATCCAGAATATGCAAATCTTCCAGACTGGATTGACATCTGGCCATCTAATCAGAAAAGGAGGAATGGAGTGGTTATTTCTGTTATCCTAATTCACAGGTAAAGCCCATTCACATCTTCAGAACTTCTTCTGTGGCTAAGATGTCAGGAAAAGTTGTTGCCAACTCCAAATGAAATACATTGACTAATATATTGTGTAACAAAATGACTTGATTTCAAAACTCAGAACTTCCAAAGTTAACTTCCAAATATCTTTCTTCAAAAAATGTTTAATACCATGGAAAGGCCTACTTAATGCTTGCATGTCTCGTCATATTTTTCATCTAATTATCTTACACAAGTGCTGTCTTGAGATTTAACCTCCAATGAAAAAAAAGTCATTGGGTTTTAGCTTGCAGTAGAACAGTTGCAGCAAAACTACACAATTAAGGTTTTAATTCTGGTCAGTCTCTAAGTCTGTGTAGTGACAGCTGAAGTTAAATGAAAAAATCTGTTTCAGTTTGCCACACTGCATGGAAATGAGAAACAACTCAACACCTCCTGCCATCTCTACGAGCTGTTACCCTACTAATAGCTTCAATAATCCTCATTCCTTCTGGTTATACTGCTATTATCAATAAGAAAACCATATTTATCTTCCTGTGAAAAGAGGGTTCTTTCATAGTTTTGGTGAATATTTTTTGAGCACAAAAATCACTGTGAAATAAAAAAGGACTTTGAGCAGAGGTTTTTCATTAATTCTTCAATTGTTATGACAATTTTCTAGCACCTGTGAAATATCATGAAAGAGTTTAATGGTCTTTTGTGAGAACATGAGACCTTCAAGAGCAATAACTCTGTATGTTCACAGGCATGTAAAGTGGAAGATACATTTTATATCTCCGTAAAGCAATTCTAGTCTATAACTGTATTTATAAATAAGCATTTAATTAAGAAAAGCAGAAGAGTGGTGAAAATTTTGCAGGTATTTCACTTACAGGATTGCTAAACCAATTCTCAAGTTATAGTGTGTATAGTATGACTATCCCACTCCCGAAATACTTTAATACAAATAAAAGCCTTTGCTCCTCCAAAATCTCCTGTGCAAATTTCCTTTTGTAGCACACATGCCAAGTGTTCTGCAGTCTGGCAAAGGCTATTGCTGCCACTGCTGTGATTGTTCTGGGCAGCTGTGAATTTTGTCAGGTCAGAATCATGAATATGCAAAATGAGGGTGAAATTTGGCCAATTTTTCTCAGCTCATTTTCCATGTTATCTGTATGCCAAATAAAGTTGAAAGAAAGGGGAAGAAAAAAAAAATCTCATTGCCTTTTGAAAGGCAAATGGGATTCATCAGAAACCCCTTGGGGAGTTGTATCCCTCTCCTCCAAGCCTCACTCGTGGCACTCCTCTATAGCATAACTATTTTTATACAGAGTCCATGATTTCTACATGACTTAAAGGTTTTCTTTTAGAAAGGCATTCAGCCTGGATTTTAAAATTCCTAGTTATCTCAAGAGTTCATTACCATTACTACTAAAACAGAATTTAAAAAAAAAAAAGGCAGAATTATCTAAGAAACTTCCAACTGTTTGATTTGCTTATGTCTTTGACTGCTAAGATAGAAGCATCTGCAGTCAGAAATCCCCTTCTCTTTCAGAAATTCACAGTCTATGATCATGGCAACTTTTGCCAGCTCCTTTACTTCACCAAAGTAATTTTGACATGATAAAAGGCTTGTATACATATAAGTAGAGCTACAAAGTGGAGGGAAATAAAATAGATGAAATTCAGCTGTTTACAAGCTGGAGTCCTCAGTAAAGACCCCTAAAGTCACTAGGAATTGTGTTTGAATTTGCCCTAAGACTATGTTTGATAGCAAATAAATGAAAGAATGAATGCAAGCAGCCAGGAAAGAACCTAGTGATTCATATATGTGTTTATACTCACATCATACAGATTTCAGTATGGTATATACAGTCCTCGTATGCTGAACTCCCTGGGACATGCAACAGGGAGATAGTGATGGGGGGAAGATATTATAGACCATATCAACAGTCCCTCTAGTTTGGCACTTGGCATTCAAAAGGATTCAGAAGCTGTTCAAGCATATTGAGATTTCAATAATAAATATAGAAATAAAATGCATGTAGGGATGTTTCTGTCTTACTCTAAAATATTTATTACCTCCATTAGTCAGGATTATGCACAATTTCTGTAGCATATTATTGTATTTCAAAGACATTGTTATTAGCATTTTTTTTTAAATCCTTTAATATCCTTGACAATTATTATGACAATGAGTATCACCGAATATAAAAGATTTGGGGGAAAGCTGATACTTGCTAGACTTCTTTATAATTTTCTATCGTGCTATATATTGCAAAAAGAATAAATATGGACAAATAATTTATTCTAATTACAAAAGAGTTTTTGTCAACCTCTAGTAGTTATTTTTGCCTTTTTTTAAAATCTGCCACGTTTTAAAATATTATTGCTTAGATATCTTTCTATATCTCTGTTTATTTTTGTGACTTTTCCATACAGACATGACTATTTCTGATTTTTTAGACGAGAGAAATAGACATGGGGAGATCAGAGCTGAAAATGATGTGGGATGCCTATGGTTCATTGTGGGTTTCAAATTACCAGCTTCAATCCAAACTGTTGATTAGGCTGGCTGGGAAGAAGAAAATACTGTGTTATTAAAAAATTGTGTTCAACTGGATTTTGCAAGATTGAATTTTCCAATAAATTATAACAAGATGTCTGTTGAGTTTACTCTTTTCTCTATACATTGCTCTAAACTTGTCAATGTGGAATTTCATCTTTGTCGTAGAAGTTGGTTGATTAAATCTTTCCTTCTTAAATTGTTCTTAGGCATTTCCATTTGTAGGTATTTTAAATCACATAATTTCAACAGTGTATTTTGCATCTTTCAGCATATTAGCTATTTTTTTATAAGTACTTAATTACTATAATAAAGATAAAAATCTTTAAAATATTGAACTTTCAAGCACCTTCTTATTGTGAGGAAGAATATCTCATGACCTGAGGTATAGGTCTATATTTTACAAAAATTCTGGGTTATTTTGTACACCATTTCACTTTAATGATAAAACATCCTGTGTTTCAGATCTTTGAAGATAAAACAGGCTTGCTTCTTCCCAGTCTCACAGCAGTGTTAGATAATTTCATCAATATATGTAAAAAGACCCAGATCTAGCAACATACAGTTTGAACCTATACATTTATCTTTTAAAAAAAAAATATTTTAAACCAATTACTAAACTATGATGGAATTTAAATATTTACCATATATCTGCTAAAATTTCAGACATATACAAAGTCAGACTAAATTTTATTTTAAGAGTTTGTTTGGCTACATTATTTATAATCACCTCTTCTGACTTCAGTCAAGTTATCTAGCACCAAAGCGGAATTCAGCCATTTTGCTGTGACTTTTGACTTTCTAAAAGTACATAGTGTGTGTGGGTCTAGAACAGCTAATTCAATTTAAATCAGCTATATATCTTTGGAAATATATCTTGGTACTGCCTGCATCTTTCGTAAAATAATTATTTAGTAATTCCTCACCCCATCATTAATTAATTAATAATTCTCTAAATGAAGCATAGATAGAAGACCATCACTGTTTTATCTGACATGTATTCACAACTCATGAAAGAAACTTTTTGATTCCAAGGACTTACTATACAGTACCTGATTCATCTTTTCTGAGCTTTGATGGGATCTAATCTCTATTACTTTCCACAGGTTCATTATTAGAACAATCTCTCCATCATCCATTGTACTGAGACTAATGGAAAGAAACCACATAATTTGTTTGTAATACACCTTTAGCCTTTCCTACATCACTTCCGTGCCCGCAATTGTATACTCTTTAAAAACTAAGTTTTAGAGGTGTTTTGTGCGAATGTTTATTCTTTTCTAGTTTTATTTTGTAGGTTGGGTTTTTCCTTTTCATTTCTCATTAACAACTGGATGGAAAATAATTTTAACACTCTCTATATAGATATTTTCTGCATGACTTCTTTTACTGCACTTTGCTTAGCGAAACTTGTCATCTCTGGTTCAGTTATGGTAAGTTCAAAATGTCTACATAAAAGTCAAAAGCATTTTTTTTCCCTTGTCCACTTCTACTACTCATTTTAAAATATCCTTTCTTCTGTCACATTACAGCATTTTAGGTTCTATTGATTTTCTAAATATCCTGAAATAAATTTCACTGTTTATTACTGAGTCATGTATACTTACCACCTTAACTAATTTATGAGTCACATCAAGGTAGATATCAAGAGGTTCTCTAAATCTCTTGTCTTGAAAAGTTTTATTACCATGACTTTACCTGTTCTTCACATATAATAAAACCTATTCTTTTTAATACAGCTGATGGTAAAATATAAAGATTCTTCTTTCAGTCACCTTCTATAATGTAGACACACTCTCTGTCCGGAGGATACTTGTTGGGGTAATTTGGAGAAGTGAAGATGCCTCCTTCTGCATATTTTGTCCAAGTTCCACACTGCACTGGTCTCTGTCCTTCGGAAGTAGTTTGCTTTTCTGTGAAATTATGACATTAAGCATAATATAATTAGCTCACAAATTATCATGTCTGCGTGATGCTTGGAAGTCTCAAACAGGATAAATTCAACAGCCCCTTTTCTGTCAGTGGCCTCAAACTTCTCTGTTGAGACTGAATATGATTACTGATCTAGGGAAAAAGAAAGCTGTTGTTTAGGGGTACAAACATATTATTCTTAGTCAAAACATTTTATTTCAAATCAGAGATTTGGATATCTAGGGGAAAAGAAATTTGCACTGCTTTTAAAATAATAACCTGCTAGGGAAAGCACGTGCTTGAGAATTGGAAAGCATGAATTTCCCATTCATACATCTCAAAAAGCTCAAGCATGCGCTCTATCAGCAAGCTTCATGCCATAATACAGGAATATATCAGTCACAAAATCAAGGAAATAACCCAGAGAATTATGATCATATATAGAAGTTGTTTTAAATCTGAAGCATATTTAGTCTGTATTCACTGGACAGAGGTAAACAGGGGAATTCCTGGAATCTGGTTCATAGATTATTTTTATCTCACTGTTTGGTGTAAAATTAATAAATAGCTCTGAGGCCAGAAATCACAGCCCAGAACTTTCTTTCTCCTAAGTGAGTCATCAGAGAGCAGAGTTAGACCTTCTTGTCTCCTTTCTTCCTAGCCCTGAATCTCTTGAATTTCTTTCTGCTCTCTGGCAGAGAGACCGGAGTCAAAGGTTTGGGCCAGTTCAAGGTGAAGAAGATCAGAGATCCCTTCCTGAGCATCTTGCTTTGACAAGTAGGCTGAAATGAGACAGAATCTTCAGAAGGAAATATATCTTGGCTGCTATTAAAAGAAAGGATGGCAGGTTCTAGACTGGTGTTGCTCTTGTTGAATGAGGTATCTAATAATCAAAGAACTGTCCCATATAACTTAAGCCCCTTGTGCGTAAAGGTGTTTGAGGCTCCCTCTTAGGATCAATGGAGAAAAACAAGCACCTTCCAAGGATGATACTAACAGTCTGAAATCTGAATTACACTCTGCAACCATTTCTTTTTCACCTTGGTCTGTATCCAGGCAGAGTATGACATGGAGCCTAATTCCTTACAATGAATTCTGGCCTGCAGGGACTGTGCATTCAGACACAGGTTCAGACACAGACTGTGCTTAGCAGCATTCCCTGCTAGGCTCTCCTCACGCTGAGCATCCAAGGCTTTCAAGAATCTCTTTCTATATTCCTCCTGCACAAATGCACCCATGATACCAAATTTCAGGTTTTTAATTATACTTCAACAAGAAAAAAGATTTTAAGTGTAGGTAGCTGAGTGCCCAAACTGGACTTCCCAATTTGAAAGTGGGAGTATTTTATAGTCTTTAATTAGAGTAAGGCTGAGCCTGATGAGCACCCCTAGATTTTTTGTGAATATGCAGGCATGTGAATACTCCAAACAAAGGGACAAAGGGCAGACACTGGAAGTTAATAAGCTACTAAAATTTCAAAAACTCAAATCCATATTTTGGTCTCTAATAAGTTATCTGACAAAAATGTCTGAAGTTTACATACCTGTTCCTTTTTTGGTTGCCCCAGACAAATGTAGGATGATTAGACTTGCTACAACTGAAAGAGAAATATGCATTAAACATCACAGAGTGATAGTTTCTGCAATCAAATCACTTGTACTCATATATCTCACGAGAATACAAATGAAATAGCATTACTGTAAAGAAAAAGTTTCATGTTTACTTGCATCTTTTAATTGCACATATTGTATAAAAAAGTTTCTTCATAGCCTGTTCTTGTAAGTACTTATCTTTGCAAATGTATGCAAATAAAGAGGAGATCTTTTGGGTTTAAAACAAAATCCACAGGCACTGATGTTCCCATCCTATTTTTTTCCTTTTTCTTTAATGTTAGAGAAAAACATTTTTGCCAATACTTATTTATATAATAATAGCTTTTGTCAGCAATATAAAAGTGGCTGCTTTTAACAGAGAGAGACTAAATTTCAGTGCCACTATATGTAGTAATGGCATAATACCACTATGGCATAATAAAATTTGAAAATGAGTACTGGGAGTAGGAAAGAAGTGAGGGGTTGGGTTCTCCACATCCATCAAAGCATTTGCAAATCTCTAATGAAGTAAATTATTGTGTGTGCTTAACAATCTCTTTAATCTAGTTTGACTTGTTGAGAGGGTGTTGCTTTTTTGCTGCAGTGAATCTGCAGCCCATTTTACAAACAGGTATCTACTGTCTCCAACCATGATAGGACAACTATGCCTCTTGGAAACAAATGCAACCTTTCTGAAATGGACTTTGACCTGGAGATAATTACTGGACTTCTGGGAATTTCCAAATATAACAGTTTGACTAGAAAAGGCTAAGAGGCAAACCCTCAGTACAGTCATAATGAGACTAATTTGGAAGATCGAAGTGACTAGCTAGCTACCTGACAAAGAAATCACACACTGATTGTCTTGTCATCATTCACATCTTTGGCTATCAGAGAAAGTGGAAAGCAAGAGCAGGAGAGAATAGATCCATCAGTTCTTGGAGTGCTTAGGGCTTTGCCCCAGCTGCTTTGGCATTAGGCCCAAACACAGTGCCCAGGCTGCACTGACCTTAAGGTGGAAATGAAGTTGCATGCTTATTCAGAGCATTTTGGATCAGCCGGCTACCATTTTGTTGATGACTATAATGAGGAACTAGTCAATTAATAGAAGTAATTGAATGGCATAATTTCTTCTTATTTCCCCCGAGAGATACCAAAAGCCACCGTGGGCTAGTAACTATGACCCTTTCCAAGATGGTGCTTTCAACATTTTCACCTTTTTTATCAAATTTTTGTGTAATATTCACCCCAAAGGAAGCCAGTCTCTGTATTTCCAGTATTCTGATGGCATTGAAATCCCTATTTCTATGTCTTTGGCCTTTCTCATGTGGCAGAGGGTTTGAGGCATGGATGATGGCTGCCCTATTAATCAGGGTAAGATTAAAATTCTGGGAAAATGAAGGCTTGGCAGCAAATTCACTATTTCTTGGTCAGGCTCACAGCCCCTAGAGACGGATGTTGGCAGCACTGATAGTTAAAACTCTTGTGTGTCATGGGCATTCAGTGAGAACACTACACTTTCTGCTTGGATTTGAATGCTGCCTAGCCATTCATGCCCTTACTCTCCTCAGGGATGAATTCTGGAAATGCATGCTAGCTGGGACTCTGCCTGCCGACTGTATCAAAATCCAAAGGCAAGGCAGGAATCACCCCTCTGCTGAGTTGCTCATGTACTTTAGCTGTGTTTCATGCAGTGATCATAATGCATCTATGCCTGTAATCTTCACCAGCCTACACCTAATTTCTCTATAGTGTAAAGTGGATTGGTGTTCAAGTATGTAATCGGCTGCCAGTGTTCCTTCTTTCCACAAACTTGTGGAAGGTAGAATAGGATGCACAATAACCAAACAAACTCAATTTGTTTGGCAATTAAGAAATTAATAACAATTCTTATATGATTCTTACAGGTACATTTTAAGCATCTTTATCTATTAGGTCTCCCCTCATTTTCTATATGGGAAAAAAAAAAGGAGTTCAGAGAAGTAAAGAGTTGGTCCAAGTCACAGATATATTATTACCAAGATGACAAAAAAACCACAGGTCTTTTCAGTTCCAGCTGTAACTGCTAGAAAAGAGGTTTCCAAATCACAGAGCTGTTTTCCCAAAGCGTAGAGCTGTACTTACATGTCATTATATCAGTATTTTTTATTAATAAGCATTCGAAATAATCTTGATAATAAAGTTTAATAGAGAAGAAGAGGCTAAGAAACTAAGTGTTTTGGGGTTTTGGTTTTATTCTGGACATATAATATCTAATATTTGGATAGATAAAGTGAAACACTTCTCCCATATTAGGAAAGAAAAAAAAAAAAGAAAAAAAAAGAGAGAAAGACACTTGCTTTAGTGTTATTAAGAGCAGCACCAAAATATGCATGTTGTCAGAAAGTAATTAAAATTGTGGACTTCTTTGGAAAAGCCAACACAAATAGAGAAGCAGAAGACAAGGCAGACCATTTTATTCTATGATCCCTCTGCACAAATACACCCATGATACCCAATTTCGGGTTTGAATTTCTCACGTCTTTTTCTTTCTCAAACCACAGAAAAGAGCAGTGCTTTTCAGAGTGGGGAAAAAACAAGACCCCAAAGAGACCGACTATGGAATCTTCACTCATTGAAAACTGTCACTTGGGAAGTGTTGGCAGCATAGCGACAATATTGTGATTATCTTGGTTTGGGAATTATTTTAAAGTTTCCACAAAATTTCTTGTTTCATTCTCACTGTCTTCCTCCTCCCCCTTTCCCGCCTAAGCACAGGTGTAATTATAACCGTGCTTTCTAGTGCCACTCTGATTACGCATCTTTCCATCTTTTTTGGATCTGTGCATTTTTTCATTACAAGCTGTACATTAAGTGATTTATCTCTTGGCCAGGCTTTTAGGAGGCTGTTCTTTGGCACAGACGTGGCTTAGCCTGGCAAAGAGTTGTTGGACAAGCAATACCTGGCCATAGCGCTATTGCACAGGTGCAGGCGCACAGAGAAGTGCTGGGAGGAACTATGGCCAGTCAAGCCCCTTCAGAACAGTGGACCCTCTGCAAAACAGAGGCGGGAGAGGGGGTCCCACCGCTCACCTTGAGGCCTCTAAGATCTTGGAAGAGTAGGTGACATATTTCGGTGCCTCCTTGCTAATCCTGGCGGATTTCAGCCGAAGGCACCGCCCCCGCCCCGCAGCTCCCCGGGATCCGTGCCCGGTGCGGTCGCCCCCGCCCCTGCCGCGGCTCCCGGCGCTGCCCCGCGCCCCCTCACCCTCGGCTCCCGGTTCGAGCGGCGGCCGGGCCCCACGGCAGCGCCGCGGACAGCGGGGGCAGCTCCCCTCCCCTCTCTCCCGGCGCGGCAAAAGCCTCCAGGCGCGTCGCGCCCAGGTGAAAGCCTCCAGCCCCGGGAGCGAGCCCCGCCGCCCGCCCCACGGCGCTGGCAGACACCGGCTCCCCTCCGGTGCACCGCAGCGTGGTGGGGGAGAGGATGCGGTCCGTGCGTGGGGGGAGTTCGCCCCCACGCCGCGGGAGCCTGGGCGTCCCGTTCCGCCAGGTGTGGAGGCAGCGGAGGGCAGGAGCCCGTGCGCGGCGGCGGAGCTCGGTCGGGAGTGGGGGGTGGAAAGGGGGAGATAGATACTCACTGTGAAAGAAGCTGCGCCCATGGGTCATGTCTGTTCCTTACACAAGGGGCTTCGCTCTCCACTAATTCCATTTAGATACGGGAGGACTTCCAGTGGAGGGGAGATGATGGAAGTAGGAAAAGAAGGAAAAAAAGAGAAAAAAAAAAAAAAGAAAAAAAAATTCCTGAAGCCCACACACAGCAGAGCGGAGCAGCCTTTCCTCTCCCTCGCTCTCCCTCACCGCCTTCAAATGATCACCGCCGGCTCAATCCCATCACACCCGAGCGATCACCAGCACCGCCACGAGCGGTGCATCGCGGCGGCGGCGGGCAAGGCGGCGGCGGCGGCCCGCGCATCCAGGTGCCGGCGGGCGGCGGCGACGGAGCGAGCCGAGCCCCTAGTCACCAGTTTCATACAGAACCAAAAGCAGATCGAAGCATTTCCTGCAGGACTCCGAGCCCAGCGACTTCCAGCCCTTCGGCTTCTTTTGATGCATTGAAGAAGGGATTAATGGGTCCGTCATCAGCTCCCTGTGCTTGGTCCTCTGAAGGGGTGGGGGCGGGCGGGAGGGAACCCA